>JAKCPI010031140.1:0-15037 GCA_023213315.1 Euborellia annulipes
ATACCTACAACCATCGACAATTCTATAATACAATATGGTGCAATGCGCTAGCATTTGCGTTCATTCTCGTGAAAATGGATTTGAGGATTCTTAATATCTAATTAACAGTTAACAGTTAAATCCAAATCCAAAACTGTCTCCAATACTCTTGAGTTTCAGTTCGAACCTGGCTGATTCCTCCTTCATTTTTTGTTAGAAATTTTAATTAAAAGAATAGGAAAAGTAGAAAAATTCCCGCAAAGCTATTTTCTCTACTTTCTACTCGGGTCTATTTTCTCTGAAAGGCCCTGTTTGTTTTAAATGTTAAAAAATATTTATTTACCTTTTCTGTGAGCTCGAAGGGGCGCGAAGCAGCAACCAGCACTGGATCAATTCAACACTGTTACACTAGTTTAAGCACTAAGTTTAAATCACTATCACTGCACTGGAGCACACACATCTGGAAAAAAAAGAAAACATTTATTAGAATATATCTTAATTACAATTGCATTTGAGATAATAGCCACTTGCTTCGAGAAATTTTAAAAAATTCTTTAGTCTCATTTTATAAAGAGAGAGATAAAATTAAAGTATTTTCAACTAAAGTTTAAAAAATTTAATGGTCACTAAATTTAATCTAAGTTTATGGTATCTTAAATGCTCCTGATGTGACCGAAATGCCGTTTCGGTGCCCTGTAATATTAAAATTGAAATATATCGGGCGACCCTAAGACCTGTTTAATAATTTTAAAATTCAACAAAAATTTTGAATTCGTGTCCACATATCAAATCACCCCCCGTTTATTGTACAAAAATAGTTTAAACACCAAAACGTCAACAAAAAAAAAAAAATTAAATTCTTTTGTCAAAGCAATCAAAAAAGATCATTTTCCTTTCTTTTTGTTTTCATAAACACTGAAGCATTTTTTTATTCACAAAACGAATTACTCTTTAAATTATTTACCTGTGTAATTTATCCCTTAATGAACGATAAATGAACGAGAAATGAACGATAAATTATAAATTTATTTACCAAAATGCACAAATTGTCGAGATCCTGGCCCGTTCCGGGAACGGCGCCTGTTTCCTGTTTCCAACGCGAAGGCCCCTCTGCCTCTGACAATACTAAAGAGACTTGTTATTTCGGATCAAGCAGGTAGAGGGTTGACAAGTTGCCCCTTGCAGAAACTAGAAAGAAAAGATGAAAGAGAATCAGAAAAAAACCTTCTTCCATACAAGCATATATATACATGTATACTTAATATATATGGCAATGAATGTGAGTGTGAATTTAATATCGCCCAACTCCCTCCTTCCTTGTGAAATTTGCCCACTGAATTAGAAAAACATTAAGAATTCGCATAGATGCAAAATTGCAATTAGCCAGCATAGTGAGAGTCGCCTACCAACTTTATTCTATTTTTGAATAGGTATATTTAGCAAAAATAAACTATAAAATTATCAGTGCAGGGAAGAATTTGTAAGGAATTTTGATATTAATTCTAGAATAAAAATAAATTCTGGAGTGCTCACTCAATATCCTAATGCTTAACAAAAATGTCAATATATATATATATATATATGTTATTATTCAAAACGAAACAAAACAGAATTTAAATCTTTTTAAGCCCTTAACAATCCAATATCCTCACTGAACAAATAAATATCGAAGGAAATTTGTCCCTTGTTGCCATGTAATCACAAGAAAACAAATCTGACCTGATTTATGTGTGAGAATCACAAACAAAATTAATATTTTCACACATTTATACTGCTAGGTGAATGGGTTTAAAATTGAAACTGATAATAGATAATAAATAAATATTAAGGTGCGCGTCTCGAAAAACCGTTAAAGCACGATTGATTCGAGGCGGCACCAGATGGCGTTAGTGTTCCCCCATAGGAAAACACGTAACTTGTTGCATTTAATTCTAGACTTTCCAGCTAATTAATTAAAGGCAAAAAATTAATTATTTTTTAACACAATGATTACTAATTTAATTATCTACAACTTATAGAGCTCCTTTTTTAAAATATCTTTTATTTAATGCGATTAATCTAAAAAAAAAATTTTTTTTTTCGAAAATCAAAAAAGGGCTTCTATAAGTTGTAGATATTTTAAATAGCTTTAATTTAAAAAAATTTGAGGTCGATAGCTTCAAAATTGTGGCAGCTGGAAAGTCCCAAAATTAGCACCCCGAGACGCGCACCTTAAGCAACAACCTGAAAAGCCCGAATTTGTTTTATTTGAAGTAAGAATATCATGCTGATAAATTCTGGCGAGAATATTTAATTTTGATCTAATTATAAATGAATTAATATGTGAAAATGAATTAGAAATAAATAAAATTAGAAAATGAATAAGCATGTGATTGATAGAATGATATTTAAGCAGCGAGTATTAATGGAATATATAAAATGGATTAATATAAAATAAGAACAAAGTATTTTACCTTTAGCACGCATTTGATGAAATTAAAAATAAATAAATAAAAAATAAAATAAATTTGACATTTAATAAAGTCAGAGGCCAGAGATAACACTTTATAGACAGGTCATTCTGATGAATTTTTAACCTCTCTGAAGTATTTGACAAAAATTAAATTTTTTTATTATTAAAAATCATTTTAACTTTATAAATGGTATTTGAATATTTTTTAAAAATTATTCATAATTCCATTTTAATTTTTTAGTTTAAAAAAATTTTCTTATTGATCATTGCAGAAAAAATTATTTCCATTTTTGAAAATAAAATTATGAATAATTTTTAAAAAAATATTAAAATACTTTTTTTAAGTTAAAATAATAATTATTAAAATATTTAATTTTTTTTTTTATTATATACTAGATAGAGTTTTAGAATTTAGCTCCAAGTGACACATCTTCAATCTTTTATCTTGGACTTGTGCCTGCCTGCCTCATTTTATTCCTTTAATAAATGTCAAATTTATATTATTTTTTAATTTCCAGTTAATTTCATCAAATCAAAGGTAAAGCTTTTTGCATTCATTATACTTGAATAATATTAATCCTTTTTTTTTCATTCCCATTAAAAGTTGGCTTTTAAATATCTTATAACCTATTCCAGTCAATCACAAACATTATTATTTTCTAAATTCTCATTCAATTTTAACATTAATTCATTTTAATTAGATCAAAATAAAATGTTTATTATTGTAATTGGATAATTTTGAAGTAATTGCATCTATTTTATTTTTTTGTGATTGATTAGAATACAGCTTGTGTCATGGTGATGGAAGTTTTATTAATATTCTTTCATTATATATTTACTTAAAGAAAACAAATGCTAACATTTTAGGTTGTTGCTTAAGATCATTTATTTATTATTTATTTTCAATTTTAATAGTTTTCAAAGCATGAGGCATGTAATTAACAATTTACCTGTCATTGTGCTTTTCTGTTCAAAAAATTCCATTTCTTTACTAATATTCATTGTTTTAACAATAATCTAACGTGTTTTAAACCCATGTGTATAAATATTTATATTTGTTTAGTTTTAATATTTGTTTAATTGAAATCCAAATCCAAATATATATACAGTATATGTTGAATGAGTGAGCAGTCAAAATTTATTTTTATTTTACAAATAATTTCAAAAATTCCTTATCAATTAGTCCCTGCAATGATAATTTTTTAGTTTGTTTGCTCTAAAAATATATATATTAATATATTCAGAATATAATAAAGTTAGTATTCAAATAAGTATGAGCATAATGACAGCCAGGAATAAAAAGATACAAAAACTCTAGGTAATCTTTTCTAATCTTTATTGCAATTGAAATAAAAAAATTAATTAGACAAAAATTAACAGATGTTAGGGTCGCCCGATATATTTCAATTTAATATTGCAAGGCACCGAAACGGCATTTCGGTCACATCAGGACCATTTAGATTATCTGACCTTTAAATTTCAAACTTTAGTTGAAAATACTTTAATTTTTACTTTCTTTATAAGATGAGATTAAAATTCTTTAAAATTTCTCGATGCAAATGGCCTTATCTCAAATGCAATTGTAATTAAGAGATATTCTAATAAATGTTTTCTTTTTTTTCCAGATGTGTGTGTCTCCAGTGCAGTGATAGTGATTTAAACTTAGTGCTTGTGCTAGTGTAACAGTGTTGAATTGATCCAGTGCTGGTTGCTGCTTCGGGCCCCTTCGAGCCTGCGGAAAGGTAAATAAATATTTTTTAACATTTAAACAAATTGAGAAAATATGGGGCTTTCCAGGCCCACCCGAAGATGGCTGGTCCCATGGCCCCCCCCCCCCTTTAATTTTTCTTTGGGCAAGGAGCTTTCTGGGAAGGGCCAGGCCCCCCTGGCACCCCCCCCTACTTACGCACATGTTTCTAAGCTTTTACTTGACGCTTCAAATACTTCAGTAGTTGAATACACAACTAATTTCTAATTTTTTCAGGATAAATGGAATTTTCTCGATTTTCATCACCCCTAACTATTATTATTATTATTATTTTTCTTCAATTTTCTAGAATCTCAGTCAATCCTGGAAGAATTTAAGAGCACCATCATGATAAATAAGCGGAGAAAAAAATTTTTTTTTTTTCAAAAATAAAAAAAAAATAGAACGCGAAATAATCCCACATCTGAAATTTTCAGAGCATTTGTAGAAAAAATCAAAGTTTTTTATAAAAAAAAAAAATTAAAAAAAAAGTGTCATTCATCCCGAAATTTTTGTTTTTTTCCGAAAATGTCAAAAAAAACGTTCAAGATGAATCTGTAAAATTTTGTCATATTTTTTTCTGAAAAGTACATTTAAAGACAAAAATTTCAAAAAAAAAAACGTCCCTATAAGTTAATTTTTGACAGTTTTACGGTTATTTAAAAAAAAAAATCGATGTTTTTTGAAAATGCTAACTTTTTTTTGGCTGGGTCGTAAAATCTAAAAAAATTCTCAAACACGTTTTCAATAGGGTACAAAAAGATGACAAAGTTTCAGCCAAATCAAAAATGGTCGGGTTCAAAAGTGGTCGAGTTGGCGTGGAATGCCCCATATATATATTTCTGATATCAGAAATTCTATTTGAATTCAAGAAATAAAATCTTTTTTAGAGATTATAATATTAAAATGGATAGAATAATCTCCTAAGATTTAATTAATTGAATTAACAAACAGTTAGAGAGAAGGGCATCTTCTCAATGGATCCAAGAGCTTTAAGAAGAAGAGGTTCTTTATTAATTTTTTTCGGGGGCATGGAAGGAAACTTTTCGTGGTGGTCCCTTGAAACGATCTTTCATCTAAAAAGACACTTCCAAATAAAATACCAAGATTATTAGGGGAATTTTTAATTATAGACTACATTTCGTATTAATTATTTATTAAAAATATAAACACTGTGTACAAGATACAAATACTGTGCTGCGGGGGCGGGACTTGGGGGTTTTTGGGGGGGGAAAAATTTTTTTTTCCCCCCCCTCCTTAAATTTTTTTCTGAAAATTTTTTTTTTTTTTTTTTTTTTTTTTAATTTTTTTTTCCGAAAAAAATTTTTTTACCTTTTTTTTACATATTTTAAATTTTTCTACCCACCCTCCCCTGCCCGCTGCGCCTGCTCCCCCCCGCCCCCCCTGCACCCCCCCTGTGCTGTGAGTCTTTTGAAGAGCAATGCTCACAGTTACAAGTTTTCCATCCTTTCTCATTGGACCTAAAAAAATTCACATCTTATCCACTGTTCGTCATGTTTATCTTGCTTGTATGATTGAAGATTGTAAATGCACTCCTCGAAAGCGCTGTCCCCGTTGTCTAAGGATATCTGTTATTAGGGACCCGAAAGTATTCGATATTAGAGACCAACACGCTTTTACATTTGAAGGAACCTAATCTCGAAACCCTTACAGCTAGCTAAAAAAATAAGTGTATATTAAAATTAACGTTATTCTCCATATGAATGTACCAATCCGTCAAGCAGGCACTGGTTGGATTTTTTACCCCCCCCCCCGGGCCGGGGCCGGGGGGGGGGGGGGGGGGGGCCCCCAAAAGATATTTCTTTTAGTCTACTTTGTTGTTATACAGAACAGAACTGTGTCATTCCACTTCAAATCAAATCCAGGTAATGGTTTTAACACACCATCTCAGATTTGGATGACAATTTTGTTTATTTGTTGCTTTTACCATCCTTAGTAAGAATCCATATGAATGAAACAAATCCTCAAGCAGGCACTGGATTGGATTTTTTTGGAACGGCACTCACACTTTTTTTCTCATTCACACTCACATTCACACAGTCTTTTCGGCAACTCAGGCCATATAAGACTTTTGACGATAACCGTTATAATGAAAATATATATATATATTGGGGCCCAGGCTTTCTTATTTAAGCCACCCAAATGGCTTAAATAAAATCATTGGACTGCCTGGGATCCGAACCCTCGACCCTTGGTATACAAGCAGGCGCGCTACCAACCACACCAAGCCCGAGGGCCTCCTATTTTGAGTGTTTAAGAATTTTTCCATTACGTCCTCTATAAGGTTGCCCCTGGCGTTTTCTAATTTGAAAGGCTGGGAAAAGAAAACGATAAAATAAAATGACTATTTTCTTTTTTAATAAAAGAAAACTTTCATTATTTAAATAAGAAATAATTTGTTTTTTATTATCTTAAAACAAATCTTCATTTGTATGAGCTACAAATAAAAAAAAAAACTTATTTTTAAAGTTAGATTAATTCTTTCCAACTTTATTTTCTGTTTTTATTATTCTAACTGCTGTTTATTTTGTTATAAAAAAAAAATATTTATAATTAAACCTACGTATGTACGTACTCTTGAAAAATTGGGTCAACTCGCTTGGGGAGGAGAAAGTTAAAAACAACATTAAAGAAAGGAAAAGAGCCAGAGAGAGGACAAGGATGTTTCCTGATCCTTAAATTGACAATCCTCCAGGCAACCGACATTTCTTTGAAGTAAAGTAGCCTACTTACAATTTGCAACATTTAATTTTTAAATTGAATCTAAAAAGGATGTGGGATGTATTATTGGCAGCTATAGTTGGAAAATAAACTAGATTTAATGTAACTTTTATGGTCCAATCCATTGCGAAATAATGGCAACTTTTCGATAATTTTTTTGTTTAAAAAATGAGGTTTTTTTGAGAAAAAATATGATGTGACTGGTCGACCCGCATGTGACTGTCATACCAGATTTTTTGTGTGATAATATTTAGTTTCCGCCGACATATATTAGAATCTATACATAATAATAGCGAAGTGTCCCCTTTTTGTCTATCCGTCCGTCGTGTGTCACGCTCTGTTTGACCAACTTTCCGTTGGAATTTCGAAACGAAATTTTGCAGTCTTATAGACGACGTTATGGAGAGTCCAGGAAAAAAACTCGGATCCCGAAATTCCTATCAATTTTTGAGTTATTAATTCTCAAAGTTACGATTTCTCCCATAGGAAATGTATAGAGAAATATCTATGAACTCCTTGCATTTATTTATAGGATCTATCCAAATTTTTCGACTTCGAGGGCCATGTGCTAACTTGGGCGGGGGGGGGTTGCAAAAACCTCAAAATTTTACGGATTTTTTCAGTTTTTATTTTGTTTTGTATCTCGTAAACTAAGCATATTTTGTGCACCATAGTACAATACAAAGTTGTATAGCATTAAATTTGCTAAAATTTGGTTGTTAAAACAAATATGTGGGCCCAATATTAACCGATTTACGGCCGATCAAAGTTAGACCAAGTTTCTCGAAATGTAAAACAGAAAATTTCGGCCATATCCGTCGGTTAATATTGAGTTTACAAATTCGATTTATCAACCAAATTTTAGCAAATTTAATACTCTACAATTTTGAATTGTACTATGGTGAACAAAATATGTTTAGTTTGCGAGATATAAGCGAAAAACTGAAAAATCCAAAGTTTCTTAATAAAAAAAATATAGATTTTTGTCGCCCCTCTCTCTTTTTTTATTGTGGGTGGTGTTTTTTTTTTTTAAATTTTAAATTTTTTTTTTTACTTTTTATAATAATAGGTGAAAAAAAATTTTTTTTTTATATAAAAAAAAAAAAAAACCCCCCCTCGGGGGTGGGGGCGGAAGTGTGGGGGGGTGGGGGGGGGGGGGGGGTGCCGCCCCCCTTTACTTTTTTTTTTTTGGTTTTTTGTTTTATAAAATAAAATAAATTTTTTGTATCCGCCCTTGATCTCAGGAGGGTGGAAACTTTAAAAGCAAAAAATGGAAATTTAAGTGGTGTGTTCCAGCATTAGAAGAGAAACCCAAAAAATACATTTTTTTTTTGTTGGCCTGTGTTTTTCATGAGTTGTTTTAATTTTTACTTTCAACTTTGTTACAATCAACAAACAAAATTTCAGCTCAATCGGGCCAAAGACCATAGACAATAAACAAAAAAAGAATCTGAGATCATTTCCCCCTTTCATCTCTGTACGAAAACAAGGTTTGTCTCTTATTTAATTGTAATAAAAAAAATTCAAGTTTTTATCCACCTGTATTTTTTTTATTACCTCAACGTGATGATAACCTTATAAGAGGTAAATTAATAATTTAACGCGTATGCCCGCCTTTATTTTGAAATTTTATAGCCTAATATTTATCATTAAGTGGATGAAGAAGAAGAGAGGGAGGGGGGGGGGGATAATTACGTACCTACCTCTTATATTATGTGATCCCTCTGTCATTTAAAATCCCAAATAGTAAGAGATAATCTTGCACGAGCGAGCTTTGAGTTTTATGCTAAATTTAACATCAAATGTTACAGGTCATAAGATTTATATAATTAAAAAGAGTTTAATTTCTCAAATGATATCATCCTCTCTCCTCTAACGAATTATGAAAATTAAAATCATTACTTGTGAAAATACGTATTTTAATTAAAATGAATTGAATCATCATCATTTATCGTTTTAAGTTAATTTATCAAACAAAACAAAAAAAAAAAAAAAAAAAAATGAGCTCTCGCCCGGCTTTCTCGAATTGATGAATAAATAGCCTGCAAGGGTTCCTTTGCATTAAATTTGAATCCTTGACCTCTTGAAAGGGCTTTCTCTATATCCAACTCCTCTTGAGAAAGGAATCGGGAACTCACCTCAGTATTAAAAAAAATTCCATGTTTATACATTTTGCATTTTGAATTCTAATATCTTCTTCTTCAAGTGCCATGCCCGTTCCGGACGTTGGCTATATCATAGCGATTGACGCCTTGTCGAAGCTCTTCGGAACAACTCTACCGAAGAAAGTCCAGACCACTCTTGTAAATTCCTTAACCACGAGATACGCCGACGTCCTGGACCTCGCTTTCCGAAGATCTTCCCCTGCATCACCAGATGAAGGATTTTGTATTTTAATGGGTTCCTCATGACATGACCAAAATATTGATATTTTCTTTTTTGATGTTGAGGAGCAGCTCTCTCTCCTTTCCGACGCGGCGTAAAACTTCAGCATTGATTGGTCACGTGGTCCACCCAAGATATTCTCAATAGTCGTCGGTAGATCCACATTTCAAATGCTTCAATTTTCTTCTCTGTTACTCCGGTCAATGTCCAGGCCTTCTGGGTGGGGGGGGAACACAATGCCTTCTAATTTGAAAATTTTGAATTTCTGAGCCTCTTAAAAGGGAGGCTCCTCTACCCCTAATTAATGATAAGCTCAAACACCAAAAATTCTCTAAAAACTCCAAGGAAATCCGTCCAGTAGTTTTGGAGTCTATGTATTCGATATAATGGTATATATTTTAATTTCATCTTCTTCCTTATTTAAAACCTATAGGTTTGTTATTTCCAGATGGTCGCACCATCTCTTCTTAGGGTGACCTCTGCTTCTTATTCCGACCGGCTTGTTTTTATTTATTTAGTGATTCATCCTTCCCCTTTTCGAGGTTTAGGACCTAGACGTAATTTTCTATTTTTTTTTTTTTTTTTATAAAAAACATTCACACTTTTTACTTTCTCTTACCTATGTATATATGTAATATATATATATAGAGAGAAAGTATTGGATTCATGTCAAAAATTCGATGTCGAGATTTTGATGGATCTTCACGTTTTGAGGTCCCCTGAATCCAAAAAAGTGGTTTTCGCGACATGGTCTCTGTGTGTGTGTGTGTGGGGGGGGGGGTGTTCAATTTTAAGCATGAAGGAATTGAGCTACGAGGTTGAAATTTTATATTTAAGTTAAACATCTCCCGGGACCGGAAAAATAAGCTTTTAATCAAAATCGGCCAAAGAGTACTAGTACTTTACTGATGTACTTTTTCAGTTTTTTTTCGATTTTCTCGAAATTCGCTCCAACGATTTTTTTTTAAATTCAAAAATCAATTATTTTCTAGATGCTTTTTAAAATGTATATTCTCATTTTGCAATTGAAATCTTCTGAAGACCACTTTACTCTTGTATTTCATAGGGAAGATAGGAGAAATGGTTGCCATGGTAACAAAATATAAATATTTTCCCACACTTATAAATTTTACATCTGAATTCAAATGTTCCGTACTGTCGGGAACTAAATATATGTCGACACAAAAAATCTGGTGTGACTGGCGCACAGCACACAACTTTCATTCATACTCACATTCACACACTCATTCACACAGTCTTTTCGGCAACATAGGCCATTTAAGACTTTAAACGATATCCGTTATTGATTATTATACGTATTGGGGTCCATTTCTATTTAAGCCATTTGGTATCCAAATGCCTTAAATAAAATCATCGAACTGCCTGTGGTCCGCACCCGCGACGTTCGGTATAGAAAGTAGACACGCTACCCACTACTCCAAGCCCCGTGGGCGTAATTTTCTATTTACATCAATTAATTAAAAGTTTATATATTGTATAATCTTCGTTCTAGCTAAACTTACTCTTCTTTCTTCTTTTTCAGTCCCAATATTCACACATTCTACTATTTATTCTCCCTTCCAGTAGTTTTCCTGGGTTGTTCATCGTATTTTCTTCTCTCCATCTTTTCAACTCCTCATCGTTTTCTTCCCATATTTCCTCGCATTGCCAGACATGTCCAACTTTTTTCTTCTCTCAGTCCATTTCCTATTCTCATCCGCAACCATGTCCACTTCTTTCTTTCATTCATTCACTCTCGGGTCAAGAAGGTAACCTGCCATTCCTATAACCGATTTCACACGTCGAGATACCGGATTGTATGTCGACTCCTTTATTCTCCTCCAGTATTCCTGTAGTTCTTGCTCGTGAGTTTTTAGTAGAACGTCCGACATCCATGATCTTATTTGACTCTCTTCCTTTCCTTCTTCTAGCCCAAAAATCACCCTCGGCTCCCTGCCTTTTCTCATACACTTTTCATTCCGCTTGCCCACTTTGTTGGACACATTTCTTAAGCCTCTAAGATGGTCCTTTAATAATATCTTCGACCAACGTGTTTCTTGTAATTTTGTTATTCTTATAACACGATGTGAATACCTGTTAGAACGGCTATTTGAGGCTCTCTCATTCTAGTGCGAGATTGGTGGTTTATTCTCATCTGATTAAGGACTGCTATACATCATTCAATAGTTAAATATCGTCGCTATATGGAGAAAATTGTCGATGTGAATAGAACGGCTATTTGAAGCTCTCCGACCGGCTTGTTTGTCATCACTTTTTTCACCAATCGGTCGTCTGCCATTCTTTCTACATGCGCGTGCCGTGCCCCCTTCTCTTAACCGAGTCGCCTATCTTTTGAATCTCGCATTTTTCTCTAATATCTTCACTCATTACCCTATCGAGCCTGGTCAAATTCATTATCCTATTATTATTTTAATTTAATATTATAAAAATAAGCATCTATTATTTAAAGGCCGCTCAAAAGAAAAAAACACTGGACACTCTGTTTCATAGCTATTTAAATTAATAACTAAAGTTTTTATTTAATTAAAAAATTTTTTTTTCTCATCTTGAACGTACGTGTACGTAATTAAAACTTTTCTAAAAGAGAAAAGGACTCTAATAATCTGTTGAAGGAAGTAGGCTCTATTTGTGCACAAGTTGAGTCCCCAGGAGGGAGAGAGAGAAGGGCGATCTGTTCAAACAGGAAGGAAGAAGGGACAGGACAGAGTTTCCAACGACATACACATGAAGGGAATGTGATCACCCTTCTTGCTTGGTCCGGCAAAGGCCCGGCCCGGCCGGTCACACAAAGTCGGATTTAATCAGAGACGCAGACTCTCATTCTACTTGTTGAAACTTTGCCTCTCTCTCCTTTAAGGCGTTAATCAAAATAAGTCTTTTTTTCATGTAAGGGAAAGACAGAGGCCTTTGATAAATCTATTTCTACAAATATTATAAGATGCGGATTTTATAGCTAAAGAAAATAATTGCAGCTAGTTATCCATTTAGTTTATTAAGGCTCACTGTGCTGACGTTTTGAGCTTGGTTAAGAACATCTTCAGAGCTTGCGGGCTGTCAATATACAAATAAACATTCATTCATGTCTGACATGAACATAGAAGTAACTTATGTATAATTTATAAAAATATTTTAATGATATGAAAAACGAATAATTGAGATTAGTATAGACAGTATTATGTTCATCTGGTCTTGAGGATTTAATCGAAGGATTAGTTGATCAGTTGGATTGCCTAACACAATTTCTGACAAAGGCTCCCTATTTTTCTACTATCACGTATATTCGTAGGCATTAATTAGCACCATCAGCGGCTTGCTCTAATTTCTGAAATTATTTGTCTGTCCTTATGTGTCTGTGAGTGAACCCCATTACTTAAAAATCCAAATTTGGTATATACTTACACTAATAAAATAATATAAAATTTTATAAAAATCAGAGCCCTTGGGGGCAAATGCCCCTATGGACGAACGTTCGGTCATATTTCAATTCGGCCGTTTGACGGTCGAAAACGGCTCCAGTGGATGGCTAGGCTTATGCCGCCACCTCCCCTTCAACCACCCCAACGCCAACGCTGAGAAATAACCTAACACGCCGGTGGATTTCTGATTACCTATACCTTTTCAACATCAAATAGGCCTACTGAAATGACGCCACTGAATGTTCATGTTCGGACAAATAGACCAGACAAATCCCATTCTAACGGGATCGGTCCGTTGTACGGCCTGCATAGCCGAATGGTCCGATGCAATGGACGGTTCCATTCATTTATACATCAGGAGATCGTTCGGCTCTTTTCGGCCGTACACGGGTCCAGTGAAGGCACAGTCCTTCAACAATTTTGTTTTTCTTACTTTTATATATAATAAGTGCGGGGTAGTAGAATAAAGAAAGAATGCTGCGTATCATATGCTGTGATGTTTATTTTTAGTGAGCTATTTCAATTTCCCTCTGGGCACTTTCCATTAACCTAATCTCTCTCTGTGATGGATGTTGTTGAGTGCTTCTCTCTCAGTTCCGGTCTCATGGGAACTTAAATCGGGATGTTCTCTCAAAATAAAATATGACAAATTTAGAAACATGATTTTTACACTATTTATTAGAATAAATGCATTTAGAATTAATTTTTTTTTAAATTTTATTATAAACTCGTGCATCAATGAATTTATACTTAAAGAGACGTCTGATTTGATTAATCCTGGTTGAAAGGTTTTACATTGAGATTGTTTAATTATTAAAAAGATTATAAAAATTTGAGAATTCATGCAGTGTCTGTTCTTTTTTTTCTCCTTTATCTTTCTGTTCCCCAAGCCCCCTCTCTCCGTTTCCCCTCTTTATTTACTATATCAAATTCCCCCGCGTTGTTTATATTAACTGAAGAAGAATGCATTTCACTGTTTCGTTTTAAATATCTTCTAGATAAAAAAAAAAAGAATTCTTATAGAGTCCATAAACATTCTTGCTTTAAAAATGTTTCCTCTACAATGAAAAATCTGGTGTGACTGGCGCACAGCACACAACTTTCTCTTACCTTCGGTAATCGAAAGTTGTGTACTGTGCTTGTCACACCAGATTTTTTGTGTCGACATATATTTAGTTTCCGACAGTACTGTACATTCGATTTTCAAGATGTAAAATTTATAAGTAGGCCAAAATATTTATATTTTGTTACCATGGCAACCATTTCTCCTATCTTTTCTATGGAGTACAAGAGTAAAGTGGTCTTCAGAAGATTTCAATGACAAAATGAGAATATACATTTTAAAGAGCATCTAAAAAATAATTGATTTTTGAATTAAAAAATCGTTTTAGCAAAAAATTTTGAGAAAAATCGAAAAAACTGAAAAAGTGCATCAGTAAAGTACGTAGTTGTACTCTTTGGCCGATTTTGATTAAAAGCTTCCTGCCACGTCGCAGGGAGGTGCCCAACTTAAATATAAAATTTCAACCTCCTAGCTCATTCGTTCTTGAGATATTTTGTTCACAGACACACAGACAAACAGACACACACACACAGACAGACCATGTCGCGAAAACCACTTGAATTCAGGGGACCTCTAAACGTGAAGATCCATCAAAATCTCGACATCGAATTTTTGACATGAATCCAATACTTTCTCTCTATAAATTAACATATCTATAGAGGTAAGAGAAAGTAAAAATAGGTCGGAAAATCAAGTCTGAGTATTAACAAGTCACACGAAAAGGGCTTATCTTCGGTAATTGAAAGTTATGTTCTGGGCTTGTCACACCAGATTTTTTTTGTAGACATATTTAGTTTCCACCGATATATTAAAATTCAAGATGTAATAAAATTTGTAAATATTTATATTTTGTTACTATGGCAACATTTTCTTGAATTACACCTAATAAATAGGCAAAACAAGTATCTTTTTGGAGAGATGTTGCCTAACTAGCAGGCTCTATTGATCAGTGGCGCCTCTAGTGTCGAGCAGATCAACTTTTCTCCTTGAACAAAATATAACTCACTCGTTCTGGCGTTTATCTCCATTACCGATTAGTAGTCAGTGGCCTGGAGAAAAATATTTAATTTACTTTAAAATTTAAATAATTAATAACAACGTCCATGGCATAAACAAGCCGAGCGGACTCTGCATCTAAGAATATACCTACCTGTTCCAAGAAATTAACGCACTAGTAGTTAGAATTATAATAATATTTATAATTAACTAAAATATCAATTTCCCTTTATTAA
>JAKCPI010031141.1:0-107952 GCA_023213315.1 Euborellia annulipes
TTTAAAGGAAAATACTTATATTTTTAGATTTTGTATCAATTAATCGAAAACTGTTAGAGATATTAAAATTTCGTATGCAAATTCTTATTCAAGGTGAAATTTTATCCAGAAACGATGTATCACATGCCTTGTGTTGTGTTTAATAGATAGATAGTAGCTAGTGGCGTAGCGAGAAGGAGGGACGGGGGCAAGGGGAGTCATCATGCCCCGGGTGCTACTCGCAAAAGGGCGCCAAATGGTCCGCAAAACAAAAAATTGTTGGATAATTTTTATTTTAATTATAATTGATTTCTGGAAAATATATTTTAAATTTAGTACCAGTGTAATATAATAATTATGTATATTTTACATATAATATTTTATGGTTTTCGAATGGGGGGGCGCTAAAAAGGAATTGTCCCCCGGGCGCGAGTTAAGCTCACTACGCCACTGAGCACACATAGTTTTCAAATTATTCAATGGACAAATGTCAAATTGTTTATGCCTTGATGTAATTAAACTAAAAACTCTTTATAACATATGATACATGATATTAATTCTTGAATTCCTCCTGATTCCAAATAACTAAACATTTTTTAATTAAATGATCTAATTTTAGAGTTATTGATGATCAAAGTTAAGCTTATTTTCGACCTTAATGACATCAACACCCAATTCCATATATATGAAAAAACTTATTTAGCATTGTCTGTTTAAAACCAAATTTTTACCAGAGATTTATAATTAATAAATGAGTATTTTTCTAAAGTTTCATTGAGATTGGTAAAGAAATAAATAAAATATTGACTATTTTGTAAATTGAGTTTTAGAATTCGCGATCCCGGATGGGTAAAGAGAGCGCTCTGTGAACCGGGTCTAGGCTTGAATCTGAGATCGCAATTCTAAAACTCAATTTACAAAATAGTCAATATTTTATTTATTTCTTTACCAATCTCAATGAAACTTTTAGAAAAAAACTCATTTTTTAATTATAAATCTCTGGTAAAAATTTGGTTTTAATCAGACAATGCTAAATAAGCTTTTTTCATATATATGGAATTGGGTGGTCAGGCCTTTAGGCCCGAGTTTGGCTTATGTTTGATCGTCAATAACTCTAAAATTAGAGCATATAATTAAAAGGGGTTTAGTTATTTGGAATCAGGGGGAATTCAAGAATTAATGTCATGTATCATATGTTATAAAGAGTTTTTGGTTTAATTACATCAAGGCATAAACAATCTGACGTTTGTCCATTGAATTATTTGAAAACTAGGCAGGATATTGATATTTTGATTATAAATAATTAATCTGCATAAAACGTACTAAAAAATGATATATCATATGTGGAATATTAATATTTTTTAAATAATTTTTTTATTCAATGTTTCTAATATAGTTTATTTTTTTAACAAATCATAAAACAAATGGTGGCTGAATTGGAAAACATGACTAAATTTTTTTTTCATCCTCGCTTAACCAAACTTGCGCGAGTTCAAATCCATCTCCTGCACTTTTTTTTTTTAATTTTTATAATTATGAATAATTACCTTTTATTTTTAATGATAACTTACAATTTCCTAAGAAATGAAATAAATAAAAAAATCAAACAATATAAATACAATAATCTTTTATTAAAATATCTCTTAAAAAGAAAAAATAACTTTTTTTTTTATAATTGTTAACCACTAATTCGCTGACTTCTGTCTTTCTCCTATTTTTTTTATCGACGTTCCACACGCTGTTTTCTCAAGGCCACCTACCAGAATTTCCTCGGTGGTTGGTGGATTTTGGTGTCAGGCCTCCAGTGAAAGCGCTACTGGGGGCAAAAAAGAAATTTTTTAATCTTTAATTTTGAATCTCTTCTTCCACAAATCAATTATAATAAAGTAGCGCACGGAGCATGATGCCCCCCTTTGCCCCTCCTCGCTACGCCACTGGCTGAAGTTGGTTTATTTGAGAAAGAAAACGGTAAATTTTCAGCATTTTTTATTAGTTTACAAAGTAATATAATATTTCGAAATATTTCAGAGACGTATCGGCACCCCTTCTTCAGTCGAAATTCGAAATATTTGGAAATAATGCCTTGTAAACTATTTTTTTCTTTCTCAAATGTTAAAACCAATATTTTCTTTTTAAATATTTATTCTGGGCCAAATTACCTTAAAATTTACTTTTATTTTAGAAAATATATAGCGCGCTACGAATTTCGTTTTTCAGTATTATAATAGTAAATCTGTGGAATAATAACTTTCTTCTTCTTCCGTCCTCGCCATTATTAATTCTGCGGTGCGGGGTCGGCGGACCTTACACTCCCCCTCCACTCTCATCTATCTAATGCTGTGGAATAATAACTTTGAAATCTTGTATTTAATTTAGAAAAAAAATGTTTTTGACGATAACAAATTTATTAATATAATCAATCAATGGAATGTAATTATTAATATATTTTTTATTCTTGTTTTTTAATTTTATTTTTTAATAAATAATTAATTTATTTTATTATAATTATTTGTATAAAAAATATGTCTTTGTAACAAGAGTGAACAGGAGAATAGAATAGTAGAGTGTGTTCGCGCCAAAAAAAATAAATCTCCTCTCTGTTTTTGATCTCCGGATCATCGGAAATTTATCTCGGAGGGCCCGGGCCCCGGGGATATAGCCCCCCTGCCCCCCTCTGTCTGCGGCCCTGCTTGGATGTTATTAACGCGAGAAGGCCAGTTTTTGTGTTTGAGTGTCAACAGCAGACAAACGCTTGGTGCCATCACCATCAAATTTTTTTTATTTTCAAGCGCTTTTTAATCTCTATCCAAATTGCAAGTTTCGTCAAAATTGTTCTATAATCTTGGATGTTATTAACGCGAGAATGCCAGTTTTTGTGTTTGAGTGTCAACAGCAGAATACGCTTGGTGCCATCACCACCATTTTTTTTTTCAAAGGCTTTATAAACTCTATCTAACTTGCAAGTTTCATCAAAATTAAAAAATTTCAAGAAAATGATGTTTTTTTAATTGAAATTTTAACCATGAAAAATTTTTTTTTATTAGAATTTTAAGGTGGGAGCTCAATGGGTCCGGGCCCCCTCGGAGGTCCCGGGCCCCGGGGATCTAGCCGTCCTGCCCCCCTCTGTCTGCGGCCCAGATATTCTGTATAGAAAGAAAATCTTTATAATTGAATAAAATATCTAATTTGTGAAAACTTAAAAAATTATACTTATAATTCTGAAAGTCTCCACAGGGTCGCAGCACTAATCAGTCTGATATACTCTCTTAATTTATATGATAAATATGCAAAGATAATACCCCGGAGATTAAAAACAGAGAGGAGGTTATTTTTTTTTTGGCGCCAACACACTCCTTTACTATTCTATTCTCCTGATCACTCCTGTTACAAAGACCCTATTTTTAATACGAAATTTATTAAAAAATAAAATTAAAAAAAGTATGAAGAATATTTATTAATTATACTATAAATCATTAAATAAATATTAACAATTAATTAATTAAATTTGTTATATATAGTCTTATAGTCAAAGTAGGTCGGATACAATGGGGGAGGGGGAAGTAAAAGAGGTAATTACCTCTCCCTTTCCCGAGATTTGAGAAAAATATTTTTTTTTGGGAATGAAATTTTATTTTGAGTATAAAATTTTAAAAATGAATACTTAAAAATGTGTCTATATATTCTGGTAAACAAATAGAGGAGGGGGGAATTTGGTGTGACTGGTCGCACATCACACAATTTTCTCTTACTTTCAATAATTTAAAGTTATATTATGTACTTGTTTACCAGAATATAAAATATACCTACTATTTATACAAATCAAATTTTTAAGTATTAATTTTGGAAATTTTATATTAAAAATAAAATTTAATTTCCAAAAAAAAAATATTTATTTCATTTCTTAGGAAATTCTAAGTTATCATTAAAAATAAAAGGTAATTAATTATTCATAATTATAAAAATGAAAAAAAAGTGCAGGAGATGGATTTGAACTCGCACAAGTTTGGTTAAGCGAGGATGAAAAAAAATCTAGTCGTGTTTTCCAATTCAGCCACCGATCGTTTTATGACATGTTAAAAAAATAAACTATATAAGAAACATTGATTAAAAAAATTATTTAAAAAATGTTAATATTGCACAAATGATATATCATTTTTTACACCGTTTTATGCAGATTAATAATTTATAATCTAAATATCAATAGCACACATAGTTTTCAAATTATTCAATGGACAAATGTCAAATTGTTTATGCCTTGATGTAATTAAACTAAAAACTCTTTATAACATATGATACATGATATTAATTCTTGAATTCCCCCTGATTCCAAATAACTAAACCCCTTTTAATTATATGCTCTAATTTTAGAGTTATTGACGATCAAACATAAGCCAAACACGGGCCTAAAGGCCTGACCACCCAATTCCATATATATGAAAAAGCTTATTTAGCATTGTCTGATTAAAACCAAATTTTTACCAGAGATTTATAATTAAAAAATGAGTTTTTTTCTAAAGTTTCATTGAGATTGGTAAAGAAATAAATAAAATATTGACTATTTTGTAAATTGAGTTTTAGAATTGGGATCTCAGATTGAAGCCTAGACCCGGTTCACAGAGCGCTCTCTTTACCCATCCGGGATCGCGAATTCTAAAACTCAATTTACAAAATAGTCAATATTTTATTTATTTCTTTACCAATCTCATTGAAACTTTAGAAAAATACTCATTTATTAATTATAAATCTCTGGTAAAAATTTGGTTTTAAACAGACAATGCTAAATAAGCTTTTTCATATATATGGAATTGGGTGTTGATGTCATTAAGGGCGAAAATAAGCTTAACTTTGATCGTCAATAACTCTAAAATTAGATCATTTAATTAAAAAGTGTTTAGTTATTTGGAATCAGGAGGAATTTAAGAATTAATATCATGTATCATATGTTATAAAGAGTTTTTGGTTTAATTACATCAAGGCATAAACAATTTGACATTTGTCCATTGAATAATTAGAAAACTATGCGTGCAATTGAAATTTTGATTATAAATTATTAATCTGCATAAAACGTATGTAAAAAATGATATATCATATGTACAAAATTAACATTTTTTTAATTAGTCTTTTATTTACTGTTTTTTATATGGCTTATTTTTACGTATTATAAATAAAACCAAACTTGGCTCAGTAGGTAAAGTGCTTATCATATTATATTTTTTTTTCGATCCTAGCTTTATCAAACATTCTCGAGTTCAAATCCATCTTCTGCACTTTTTTTTTATTCTTACTATTATCAATTTCCCTTTATTTTTAATGGTAACTCATACCTCATTCTTATAAAAATGCAAAATTTCTTTTAGAAAGTTGGTCGGGAAAACAGATATATATTGATAGATAATTTATACAATATAGAAACAGAGATAAAAAATTAAATGTGTTAATTAATTACAATCCTGGAATTTCTCACTTGTTTTAAACCCTCAAAACGTGTATTTCCATCAAAATCAAGATGGTGTGCGTGTGGGTGATGGAACTAACTATAAGCCATTTATAGTCAGTGCAGGAAGGGTCTTTGGCTGGCTACCCCTTGACGAATCCCTCACTCTTTGGCTTAACTTATGATCAGGGGCGTATATAAGGGGGGGGGGGCGGAACTTTCCCAAACACACATACATATATAGGGTTATACAGACATCAGCGTAACAAATTTTTCCGCAGGATCGATATTGGTTCCGCAAAAGAAAAAATGTTCCGCAAAAAATTTCGTGTGAAAAAAAATTTAGTTTCTTAACAAAAAAATTTTCCTCAGATAAATTTTTGAGTTCAGCCCCCCCCCCCCCCCCCCCCCGAAAAAATTTCTATATACGCCCCTGCTTATGATAGTCAAGTTTTATTAAATAATCAATCAATGTAATTATTTATTAATCGTATTTATTGATTGTTTAATTTTATTTCAATAAATTTGTATTAAAAATGGGTCTGTGTAACAGGAGAATAGAATAGTAGAGGAGTGTGTTGGCGCCAAAAGTGACGTCAGAAGAAACACTCCTTTCTGTTTTTAATCTCCTGATACATTTCAAGACATTGGAATTATATATTAAAATCTTTATAATATAATAAAATAACTGATTTGTGCTGCGATCTTGTGGAGACTTTAAAAACTATAATTCTAAAGGCCTCCACGAGGTAGCAGCACAATCATACCCTCCTGTACCTGGAGACTTGTCTATTCATGCTGATTTGTGCTGCCACCCTGTGAAGACTTTTAGAATTAGTATAATTTTTAAAGTCTCCACAAGAGTGTAGCACAAATCAGTTATTTTATTCTATTATAAAGATATAATTCCAATGATGATATTTAGCATTGTTCTGATTAAAACCAAATTTTACCAGAGATTTATAATTAATAAATGAGTATTTTTCTAAAGTTTCATTGAGATTGGTAAAGAAATAAATAAAATATTGACTATTTTGTAAATTGAGTTTTAGAATTCGCGATCCCGGATGGGTAAAGAGAGCGCTCTGTGAACCGGGTCTAGGCTTGAATCTGAGATCGCGAATTCTAAAACTCAATTTACAAAATAGTCAATATTTTATTTATTTCTTTACCAATCTCATTGAAACTTTAGAAAAAAACTCATTTTTTAATTATAAATCTCTGGTAAAAATTTGGTTTTGATCAGACAATGCTAAATAAGCTTTTTCATATATATGGAATTGGGTGGTCAGGCCTTTAGGCCCGTGTTTGGCTTATGTTTGATCGTCAATAACTCTAAAATTAGAGCATATAATTAAAAGGGGTTTAGTTATTTGGAATCAGGGGGAATTCAAGAATTAATATCATGTATCATATGTTATAAAGAGTTTTTAGTTTAATTACATCAAGGCATAAACAATTTGACATTTGTCCATTGAATAATTTGAAAACTATGTGTTCTATTAATATTTAGATTATAAATTAATAATCTGTATAAAACGTTGTAAAAAATGATATATCATATGTGCAATATTAACATTTTTTAAATAATTTTTTTATTCAATGTTTCTTATATAGTTTATTTTTTTAACTTATATTAAAATCATTGGTGGCTGAATTGGAAAACATAACTAGATTTTTTCATCCTCGCTTAACCAAACTTGCTCGAGTTCAAATTAGGAACCGACCGAATATTCGGTTTCGGTTACGGTTTCGGCCAGTTTCGGCCAAAATCCTGGTTTCGGCCGTAGTTTCGGTTTCGGCCAAAAGTAGCCGAACCTTTCGGCCGGCCGAAACCTGAGTCTGAAAAGATGGGATGAGACTTGTATGCAAAAAAAGGTCCAATTATTTGCAAAAGCGGAAAAGAGGCGGAAAAATTTTTAGTCTCCCTAAAAAAAGGTAAAATGATTTTCACGGGAGGGGAAAAAATTTTCCGCAGCTCGAAAAAATTAAAAAAAAAAAAAAAAAAAAAAAAAGTAAAATAATAATAATTTTTTATAGGAAATACAAGTTTCTGTTTCGGTTACGGTTTCGGCCGAAACTAAGATTGAGGCCGAATATTCGGTTTCGGTTTCGGCTGAAAATCTTGTTTCGGTCGGACCCTAGTTCAAATCCATCTCCTACACTTTTTTTTTTCATTTTTATAATTATGAATAATTACCTTTTATTTTTAATGATAACTTACAATTTCCTAAGAAATGAAATAAATATATTGTGTGTAAAATCCTAACCAGAATTTTTACATATTAAAAAAATATTTTATTCAAGTTTAGCAGCGCTCAACGATGAGAGCGAGAAAGGATATTAAAAATTCAATGACAGATGAGTGAATATAACTTGACTTAACATTCAAATCAATATTAAAAGAGTTAAGCGTATTTTTATATTGAATTTACTACAATAAATAAAATAAAATCTTTTGTTTCCAGCAGTGGCGAGGGGGGAGCAAGGGGGGTCATCATGCCCCGGGCGCTACTCACAAAGGGGAGCCAAATGGTCCGCAAAACAAAAAATTGATGGGTAATTTTTATTTTTATTATAATTAATTTCTGGAAAATATATTTTAAATTTTGTGCCAGTGTAATATAATAATTTTGTATATTATATGGTTTTCGAGCGGGGGGGGGGGTGGCCCGGGGCGGTAGGCACTGGTTCTATATATATATAAATGTCATCACATAATATGGGAATTAAATTTTATCCAATATATTTATGTGGTAATATAAAAAATAAATAATTTTTGAAAAGAAAAAAAAATTGCAAATTTTATATTAGATTTATTGAAAATTTATTTTCATAGACAACTGATAACCAGAGTTGGCAAGTTTTATCCCGCCGAGTATAATACACGGTTTTATACATGTATAAAACTAGGCCGATGTATAAAACTGTAAAAAACCACCCCCTCCCTCTGAAAAAACAGCTTAAAAGCTTTTATTTCATATTTTTTAATGTTTTAGTGCATTGACGATGTTGTTTGCTTTTTATTTAGTGAATAATATAATCAAAATGTTAATAAAATAATTGAAAAATGAAATAAAAATTAAATATGGAAACCTAACCTAGAGCTGTCAATTTCATTTGTAAGCATATTTATTATTTTCTTTAATTAATTAATATCAGATAATTAAATTTACTATGCTTTTCTTTTTTTAGGTTTCTGATAAGGAACTAAACATATGGAAAATTAATTTTAGAATATATATGGCCCGAAAAGTGGAATCTGACAGGTGTGGCAAATCTATTACCTCAAGATTTTTAAATATTCAAAAGTGATATTTGTTTTCGTTTCTATAATAGAAAAAGAAGAAAAAACTATACTACTGCTTTTAATTTTATCTTAATTTGTTCTTTCAAGATGCATATTTGGAAAACATCTTATTTTTGAATATAAAATTATCTAAGTTGAAGAGAAGTTGCTGTTGATGTTATGTAATGGAAGAGGGCAAGACAGGTGCAGCAAATAAAGAGCGCCTTTGGAGCCAAATGCCCAAAAGGAGACGTTTCGCACAAAATTGTATTCGTCCATCCTCAGTCTCTCAGTTCTTAGTATAAGCCTACCATGTCTCAGGATGGACGAATAAAATTTTGTCCGAAACGTCTCCTTTTCGGCATTTGGCATCCAAAGGCTCTCTTTATTTGCTGCACCTGTACTTGCCCTCTTCCATTCTATAAAATTATGCAAAAAAGAATGATTAAATATCAAAATAATAAGTATGAATATACTGAATCTTAATTATGTTTTGTTCATGCCTAATGTATTAGAAGAATGTATTGCATACACAAACTTTAAACAATACCTGTATTAGACTGGTTGTGAAGTGTTTAATAATTGTAACATAATAAATAAATGCATTGTATATATACATAAAAATATTTTGTTATTTTTAGGCTGAACGCACACCGATCGAGCACAAACGAAACTTTTTTCAATGCTTTTCTATGGGTCAACGCACACCGAAGAGACAAAACACAATTGGTCATGATTCGACATCATCGAACAAAATGCTTTGTCCGAAATCGTTTTTGATCGATCGGTGTGCTTTCAGCCTTACTCATTTATTCCTAAGATCATAACAATTTCATGAACGTTTTTCAATTGTCTGCGTTAGTCTTACTCATTTATTCCAGGACCCAATCATTATATATTTATATTTTTTTAGAAAAAACTTTATAAAAATTATTTAAAAAGGTAAATTTTAAAGTTTAGGCTTTCACAGTTGTTATCATTAGTAAATGAATTTGATTTTCGGTTTAACTGTGGTTTATTTGTAACAATTGAAATTCCCTGGCAGTGCCGTAACAAGGGTATGAAGAGCCTGTGGCAAGTGTCTAACTTGCGCCCCCCCCCCCCCCATAATTCAGTGTTTCCTAACCTTTTTTTGGCCAAGTTCCTCATTAATAATGATATATCATTAATCTGTGATAATACCATGTTCATTTGCTCCTCCAGATTTGTGGGGGGGGTCTCCAACTTCAGCCAGCGTAATTGGTTAAAATTGTGGCCTTCATGCCAACATAAATAAATAAATGTTATTTAAAAATTTGTCAAAATTCCCTAAACATAGGGGTTACCAAAATTTATATTCCACAAATCCTTTCTCTCGTTTAAATGACAGATAAATAAAATTACAAGTTAGCATTAAAAATAAAAGGAAATTGGTAATATGATTTAAAAAAAAAGTGCACGAGGTGGATTTGAACTCGCGAAGTTTATTACATGAGAATGGAAAAAAATATTGATTGAGGACGAATTAACCACCTGAGCCACTCTTTACTTAATTGCTTTAGAGTAAAATAAGCTATATAAAAAACATGAAATAAAAGAAGTATTAAAAAAATGTTAATATTCCACATATGATATATCATTTTTTATAATTTTTTATGCAGATTAATAATTTATATTCAAAATTGCAATATCATGCCTAGTTTTCAAATAATTCAATGGACAAACGTCAGATTGTTTATGCCTTGATGTAATTAAACCAAAAACTCTATCTAACATATAATACATGTCATTAATTCTTGAATTCCCCCTGATTCCAGAGAACTAAAGCCCTTTTAATTATATGATCTAATTTGGGAGTTATTGGCGATCAAAGTTAAGCTTATTTTCGCCCTTAATGACATCAACACTCAATTCTATATATTATCGAAAAAGCTTATTTAGCATTGTCTGATCAAAACCAAATTTTTACCAGAGATTTATAATTAAAAAATAAGTTTTTTCCTAAAGTTTCATTGAGATTGGTAAAGAAATAAATAAAATATTGACTATTTTGTAAATTGAGTTTTAGAATTTGGGATCTCAGATTGCAAGCCTAGACCCGGTTCATAGACGGCTCTCTTTACTTATCCGGGATCGCGAATTCTAAAACTCAATTTACAAAATGGTCAATATTTTATTTATTTCTTTACCAATCTCATTGAAACTTTAGAAAAATACTCATTTATTAATTATAAATCTCTGGTAAAAATTTGGTTTTAATCAGACAATGCTAAATAAGCTTTTTCTATATATATGGAATTTTGAGTTTGTCATTAAGGTCGAAAATAAGATTAACTTTGATCGCTAATAACTCCCAAATTAGATCATATAATTAAAAGGGCTTTAGTTCTCTGGAATCAGGGGGAATTCAAGAATTAATGACATGTATCATATGTTAGATAGAGTTTTTGGTTTAATTACATCAAGGCATAAACAATCTGACGTTTGCCCATTGAATTATTTGAAAACTAGGCATGATATTGCAATTTTGAATATAAATTATTAATCCGCATAAAAAATTATAAAAAATGATATATCATATGTGGAATATTAACATTTTTTTAATACTTCTTTTATTTCATGTTTCTTATATAGCTTATTTTACTCTAAAGCAATTAGGTAAAGGGTGGCTCAGGTGGCTAATTCGTCCTCAATCAATCAATATTTTTTTCCATTCTCATGTAATAAACTTCGCGAGTTCAAATCCACCTCGTGCACTTTTTTTTTATTCTTAACTGTTTTTTATACCTCATGTGAGGGGGAGGGGGGTTGGCGTATTAATTTTTAAAATTTTATATTCAAAATAAAATTTAATTCTCAAAATAATAAAAACCTCGTGCAGCTCACAACTAGGTCGGTCCCCTTTGTTTTGCGCCCCCAGCCCAGTTGCCCCCGTGGCGGCAGAGGCGTACCGAGGCAGTTGGGGGCCTGGGGCGGCACTAGAAGAGGGGGCCTTATATTGAATTTTTTTTTTTGGGGGGAGTGCTCATCTTTAAATATCCCTCTCCTCCATACACAAAAAGTATTTTTTAAATACCGTATATCCCTGAACCCCAAGGGCCCCGGGGCCTCTCAAAGGGAAATTTTTATTAAATTTTGTTTTTACTTGAGCCCTGAGGGCCCCGGGGCCTCTCAAAGAGAAATTTTCATTAAATTTTGTTTTTATTTGAGCCCTGAGGGCCCCGGGGCTTCTCAAAGGGAAATTTTTATTAAATTTTGTTTTTACTTGAGCCCCAAGGGCCCCGGGGCCTCTCAAAGAGAAATTTTCATTAAATTTTCTTTTTTTTATCTAAATTTTCCCATTTATACTTGAGCCCTGAAGGCCCCGGGGCCTTTCAAAGAGAAATTTTCATTAAATTTGGTTTTTACTTGTGCCCCAAGGGCCCCGGGGCCTCTCAAAAGAAAATTTTCATTAAATTTTGTTTTTACTTGAGCCCCAAGGGCCCCGGGGCCTCTCAAAGGGAAATTTTTATTAAATTTTCTTTTTTTTATCTAAATTTTCCCATTTTTACTTGAGCGTTGAAGGCGGCCCCGGGGCTTCTCAAAGGGAAATTTTTATTAAATTTTCTTTTTTTTATCTAAATTTTCCCATTTTTACTTGAGCCCTGAGGGCCCCGGGGCCTCTCAAAGAGAAATTTTCATTAAATTTTTTTTTATAAATATATGGGGGCCTATGCCGGCTCGGGGCCTGGGGCGGACCGCCCCCCTCGCCCCCTCGGTACGCCACTGCGTGGCGGGCGCCCGTTTTGCCACGCCCTCGCTACGGCCCTGTTCCCTGGTAACAATTACAACGTTTCGGCCACTCATTCTGTGACTTTCAGGTACAATTTAGCTAAGATTATAAAGGTTGCTACATCTGTGACAATCTCAATTGAATTGAATTTAGAATTTAGACTTTTATAGTTGTTATCATTAACAAAAAACGCTTAAGCCATTCATTCTGTGGTCAAAAAGTTAAAAATTTTGCAAACAAACCACAGCAAAACTCAAATCAGTCTTTTATTAAGTTTAATTTAGATCTGTCAATCATTTGCCACCTGGCATTTTTGAAAATTTGTTTTTATATATAAATAATAAAAAATAGGACTCTTTCGAGTCATAAATGATTTTTTTTTTATTTCCTTTCTCGTCGGAATTGCGCATGCTCATCTCAGTTTTATAAATATTATACTTTTTATACGTTTTATACAGTTTTATCCGCTATTTTTGTATAAAACTGCAAAATCATGTATAAAACCCAACTCTGGCCTTGTCTGGATCACTTGACCAAACACTATAATCCAGATTTACCGTGATTTTTTTTCTTATCTGGTCTTAATATCTTTCAATACCTTGAGAGGTAATTCTCCATTCATTCTGATTTTCCTCAAAATGTCTGATATTTATTTATTTAAAAGCATTGAGATCCGCTGGTCAGCCATGGCTGCCAACATAAATTTAATTCTCTCGTTGGTCATCCTGAGTGTCAAGTTCAAATTTTTTTTTCCGCTGGTAAAGTTCTATATTCTTTGAATGACCTTTTTGTCCTTGCCTTATTTCATTTCATAATTAATTATTTTTAAAATGGCTTTGAATAAATTAAACATCCAAGCTTTGGATTTGGCAAATAAGAGAGTATTAATGAGGTAAGCAATTTCTTGTTAATGTCAGAAATTTATTATATTAATATTTATATAAGCAAATGGAGTGAGCCGATTAAAAATTGTGGATGGCTTTCCGATGCAGTTATTCTATTTTATTACATATTTCAATACATTGTGCTTATATATAGACTACATTCCGATTCCAACATTTTGATTCTATTTGGACAAGTTTTTTTTTTTAATTGACCAGACATCGATATGTTCCTTATTTGGAGGGAAAATGCACCTTTGCCTCCACTAAAAATGTCAAACCATATTTTTATTGAAAATTTTCTTGATTTAAAACAATATATCATTAAAAATTAATTATGTTATACATGATTACAGAGTGGATTTTAATGTGCCTTTAAAAGATGGTCAAATAACAAATAACCAAAGAATTGTGGCTGCTCTAGACACGGTGAAATATGCCCTGGACAAGGAAGCGAAAAGTGTTGTCCTGATCTCTCATCTGGGAAGGCCAGATGGCTTGCCTAATAAGAAATTCACTTTAAAGCCTGTAGCTCTTGAACTTGAGAAATTATTATCAAGGTAACCATCCAATTTATTATATATTATATTACAGTCAGGAACTGGTGAGTAGATGGATGTCGACTATGTTGCCCGAGCTAAGATTGACATTACTCATATCCCCTCCATGTCTGTTGCTTTTTCACACCAACTGATTCTAGGGAGGGGGAGAGAAGGGCAGGGGGACTTCGGGTCAAAAGGCTCTCTCTTTGCAAATTAAAAGAAATAACTTTTATGTAGTTCCGGGAGAAATGAAACCCACCTTATGGCATATATTTGCAAATATTTTGGGCTTGCATTACGCCTGGCCATCCTTAGTACAGGATATAGGCGTATATAACGTATATAAGGGGAGGGGGCCGAGCATTTTTTTTTCCATTTTTTTATGCTTTTTTGTCCGGTCTCTATTTATGAGATTATACAAGGTAATCGCTTACAGGATTCTCTTTCTCTCACTGAATTAAGGCTATTCCACAATATTTAAAATAAGCAGCCTACATAATATTTTTAGCTAGCTTTTTGTCATTCTTTTTCATTTAATTACGACAATATTTAAAAAATAATTTCTTAAAAACTTTTTTTTTAATTTTTTTAGAAAAATACAATTTTTAGAAGAATGTGTCGGTGAGGAGGTTGAGAAAAGCTGCCTTAATCCTGAATCAGGCTCAGTGATTTTATTAGAAAATTTAAGATTCCATATTGAAGAAGAAGGAAAAGGCGTTGATAGCCAGGGTCAGAAGGTTTGTTCATTCAAATTAAAACTTTTAAATAATTATTTTAACTCATTTAATTCCAATAAGATATTTGTCAGATATTCTTCAACCTATCTAAAAAAACCTCTTAAATAAACACGTGACACATTCACATTGCATTTACGAATCACGTGTACATTAGATAATGGCCTTCACTTGGTGAGAATTGAAAAGTTTGTTTTGATCTTGCAAAAGATATTAAATTGAAAATTTCAAAGATAAGACATTTTTTAAAGATACACTAATCTTGACATTTTTTGGGAGGGAGGGGGATGAGGTTTTTTAGCATCATTAAAAGAATATTTGATATATCTTTATTACCCTATATATGAAATATATAGGGAGAGAAGTATTGCGATCATGTCAAAAATCCATGTCGTGATTTTGATGGATATACCTGTTTTGAGGTCCCCTGAGTCCAAAAAAGTGGGTCCCCCGTGTGTGTGTGGACATTTTTAAGCATGAAAGAATTGAGCTAGGAGGTTGAAATTTTATATTTAAAATAGGTGGCAAATAAGCTTTTGGACAAAATCGGCCAAAAAGTACTAGTACTTGAGTGATGTACTTTTTCAGTTTTTTTCAATTTTCTCAAAATTCGCTCCAACGATTTTGTTTACAATTCATAAATCAATTATTTTTTAGATGCTCTTTAAAATGTATATTCTCATTTTGCCCTTGAAATTCCCCATAAGGGGATTTACATTTTAATTTCGATTCAAAAGGGGGCCTAATTTCATATTTAAACATTTTCTATGAATTCAGGTCAAGGCTGATCCTTCAAACGTCAAGAAATTTAGAGAGTCTTTAAGAAAACTTGGAGATGTTTTCGTGAACGATGCTTTTGGTACAGCTCATCGCGCTCACAGCTCAATGCTTGGCGAGGGCTATGAACAAAGAGCATCCGGAATGCTTCTTAATAAAGAACTTCAATATTTCGCCAAGGTTCTGGATAATCCTGAAAGGTGAAAATTAATTAATAGATCATATAGATTTTATTTGTCGTTATAAAAATTTGAAATAAAATTTATTTTTATTTTCAGACCTTTCCTTGCTATTCTTGGAGGAGCCAAAGTTGCAGATAAAATTCAATTAATCATGAATCTTTTAGATAAAGTAGATGAAATGATTATTGGAGGCGGAATGGCTTTTACTTTTTTAAAAGTATTGCAGGGCATAGAGGTATATATATATATATTTATTTATTGTACGATAATATAAAATTTACTACGCTCTCAGAAATAGGAAAGCAACTCAGGAGATAAAAGCTTATAATCTGAATGAAGACTTTTTTTCTGAATTAATTAGATTAGTACAAATTCTAAATATCATCATTTCATTACTATCCCACATAGCACTGCAACCAAAAAGCGGACATTTAGACGTCGAAGGGACGATGCTGCAACTTTGGGACATCGCAGAACGTCCCTGCGGCGTCGAAATGTCCGATTTTTGGTTGCAGTGCTATGTGGGATATATAAAGCGCTACCCATTGACTTCCTATTATTAGGAGAATTTTTAATTATAGACAACATTTTTGTATTAATTATTTATTAAAAATATATTAATAATTTCCGGATTAGTAATCGTCTTTCAAAATAAAATTCTCATAAAATTTACATATATAAATCTGAGTAAAAAAAGTAAACAGTGAAATACTGAAGAGTTGAGGGAATAAAGACTATTATTCTTTTTTTCCAGATTGGAAGTTCATTATATGATGAAGAAGGTGCAAAAATTGTTCCAGATCTTATGGCGAAAGCTAAATCCAAAAATGTCCAAATTCATCTTCCAATTGATTTTGTTTGTGGCGATTCATTTTCGGAAACAGCACAGGCAAAAATAGGAAACCTGGAAACTGGAGTCGAGAAGGGATGGCTTGGCTTAGATATTGGACCTAAAACAAGTGAAGAACTCAAGCCCGTCATTGCCAGAGCCAAACTCATTATCTGGAATGGGTGAGAAAACATTCTTTGAAATAATAAATATTAGTAGGGGGTCCGAAGAGAGGTCGATTTGCATCCAGCTGCTTATTGATGAAAAGCACTTTACATGAAATTTAATAAGTTCAATAATATATAGTGAATAGGTTGCCTGAAAAATTCCTGTGCAGACTACAAATTTGCAACCGTACATCATTGTATTTGTAATAAAATTATCTTTAAACAATAAGAGGATAAAGGAGCAAGCAACCAGGTAGTTAGTCTCCACGAAATGAAACTCTCTGTTGAGGATTCCTACCTGGCTGCATGCTCCTTTATCCTCTTATTGTTTAATAATATAACAGCCACTTTATTTCTTCAAAATTATCTTTATTTTGATGAAAGGTTTATTTCTTAAACACACGGGTGCAAGCTATTAATTTTTACTTACCTGTTTATACCTGGCAACTCATTGTTATCACAGGAAGTAAAAAAGCAACCCAATGCCGACATATTCTATAGGCTTCACTTCATACTTTCGATTGGTGTTTAAATTGTTTCTTAAACAAACGGGTGCAATTTTGAAAAAAAATTAGTTTTCAAATTTGTAATTAATTATAGTCTGCACAGGAATTTTTCAGGCAACCTATTCACGTTATATTATTTAACTTATTAAATTTCATGTAAAATACTTTTAATCCATTAAACAGCTGGGTGCAAATCGACCTCTTCGGATCTTAGGCTATATGTTTTGTTTCAGATGAACAACTAGAATTAAACTAACTGGTTTTTTAGTCCACTTTATTATTAAGTTTGAACAACTTTTGTTTGAATAAATTAGCGCCAGTAAATTGCAACCTCTAATAATCATTACAATATATAAAGCGCTAGCCACTGACTTCCTGTCTCTGTGTGTATGTGTTTGTTCTCTCGCGCTGAGCCACCATCAGAGTTTAACTCTCAGCTCTGATGGTGGCTCAGGATATGTACACGCAGAGGAATTTGTATATTATATTAATAAAATATACTAACATCCTAACAACTGAAGGAGGCAGTGCTAAGAATTTTTTAACACCTCTGTCCTGAATATGGGTAACGTTTAGTCCCCGAAACGTCGACAAAGGAAAATTAAATAATTCGGGCCGAAAACAAGTCTTGTTTTTATTTCATCCTGAATTAATAAATATTTTTTTCTTCGCGGCTTATATACGCGATGTATATAATATCTTATTTATCTATATCTATACTATATATCAGTGGTTCCCAACCGGTGTGGCCCGGCACCCAAGGGTGCCGCGAGATTGTCCAAGGGGTGCCGCGAGATTTTGAGATAAAAAAAATTAAAGTTTATTATATTATGGTGTACTTTACTTATTATATAATATATCAATTAAATTAAAAAAATTTTTTTTAATTCAACGAAGGGTGCCCTTACTGTGTAATGTTATTCCCAATGCGCCTTTGGGGTGCCGTGGACTTCAAAAGATTGGGAAACCCTGCTATATATAAACGACGAATGTGTGTGTGTGTTACACTCCGTTCTCAGCAGCCATTAGGCGTAGAGACATGAGCGATGGCTCATTTTGATCCTTGAGGGGTGAGGATGATGCAGATAAGACGAGGGTCTGCCGCAGGCGGGCCCGAGCCAGCTGGAGAAGGGATCAGAGTGGCGTAGTCCCCCTGTCTAGACGCCAGCCCGTTTCTCATAATTAAGAAAAGTCGAGGGTCTACCGCGGGCGGGCCCGAGCCAGCTGACGGGGATCCAAGGGGGCGTAGCCTTCCTGGCTAGCCGCGAAGCCCGCCGAAGGCGGCCGGCTGGTTAATTAATAATGAAGTTAAGGGTGTGATCATGTTGATGTGAAGACTTTCTTCCCCTCTCCCCCCCTTCGGGAGGGGGTCCCCCCTAACCGAAATGATCTTCACTTTCAAATTGATTATTTTATTTTAAACCTTCCCCGATGTAAATTGTATAGAAAGGTGGAAGGTAAGCAATATCAAAAATTATTTAACTTTAATATAAATTTATAAACTTTTAACATAAAATGCACTGCTAATGGAGGTCGTTTGCACAGTCTAAATATATGCAAGAAAACGAATGTAAAAGTAATCTCAATAAGCTGCTGGTTAGGTTAGGTTAGGTTGAAGAGGCCGTTCCCAGAGAGGGAACACACTTGGCCAATTATGCCCTTTGTGATACCCGGTGTTATCCCTAAGAGGAGACTTCGGCAGGATATTTGAATTATTTGCGGCAAGCTGGATTCGAACCCGAGCCGTGTTGAGTCTTCGGACTCTTTAATCCTCAGCTTAGCCGGCTTAGCCATTGCCTCCTCTTTATGCCTCGCTTTATTCCCTTCTGTGAAATTTTTTTTTTTTTTTTTATTTAATTAACATAACTTCGTTCGAATAATTTTTTTAAATTTTCAAAATATATATATATATATCGTATAAATAATCGTGTTTCTAAAATTAAGTGTGCCTCTATTGTTTCTTTTAGACCAATGGGCGTATTTGAATGGACTAAATTTAGCGCAGGAACTCTCACAGTGATGAATGCTGTCGTGAAAGCCACAAGCGAAGGAACAACGACAGTCATTGGTGGAGGAGATACAGCTACCTGTTGCGCTAAATGGAATACTGAATCCAAAGTGAGCCATGTCAGTACAGGTGGAGGAGCCAGCTTGGAATTGCTCGAAGGTAAAAACAAAAAATTACTTTATATTTATATCATAAATATCCCTAGTTATATTTTTCATATAAAACTTATTTTAAAACAAGGCCCAAGTCCAGTATGTCACTTTCTTAACGTTTCAAATAAATGAATGCTAAATGATTGACATCTGATATCCCAGATTCCACTTGCGCGGTTGCTACGCCCTCAGGTGGAATCCCTCTGCTTAGAGCCCGAGACGCACCGACAGAACAATCATCTCGGATTCATTTATGTCAAAATTATCATTTTATTTTAAAGCTAATTTCTCAGACATTTATATTATCTTTATATACTTATAATGGGTGTGTTAACGATTAAAATTTTCTATACTTTATTTTTGTTTGTATGTCTGTTTAAATTTTATTTTTTAATTCAAACTAGCCAAGCTTAAAATATGAAAATAATTAGCATTGATATTAAAAATATTTACCTAACAAGGCTCTCAGAATAAATACCCCACTCTAATTTCTCCTGCGACTTTAAAACAATATTTTAATTGATGGCACAATCTAAATGTAATTCTTATTAACTAGGTAGAGCTTTGTTTAGAAAAAGGGGGAATTTTTTCGCTCAAATAGACTGTAAATAAGCCAGTCAATACATCGTTTAAGATAGCAAATTTGCGAGATGAGTTTGTGTTTGTTTGGGCAAAAATTCTTATTAAAATAATGTATAATTAACTCATGTTAACTGATTAATTGATATAAAACTTTATTTAGTCCTGAAAAATGAAGCACGTCGGTTTTTAGTTTTTTAAATGCTCATTAAGTTTAAATAATTAAAATTGTTGTTTTTGATTTTTAGGAAAAACGTTACCAGGTGTTGCAGCTCTTACTGACGCATGAATATTTCCACAAATTAAATAATTTTATATAATAGAAATTTATATTTTTATAGTTTAATTTTATATTGTAAAACTCTTTCGGTAGTTTTAATTTTATATATATATTTTATATATCTTTTATAGATTTAAAAAAGACATTAATATATTTAGAAATAAATTATATTTTGAATATTAATATTGTTTGAGCACCGAGACTCTTCTCAACCAGCCGACCTCTTACCAGAGATTTCCCTGTGAATTATTTTTTTTCCGATGATAAGAAAAAAAGTTTTATTTGTGAATATGGGAAAACTGAATAAAATTCATAGTCATTGCTTGAGGAACATGGAATCCTTATGCCTATATAAATGTATAGATATAAGGATTCCTTCTTCCTCAAGGAACGACTACAGTATGAATAGGAGTATTTTAGTTATATAAAAGCATTTAATAAAAAAAGAATTTTTCTAAAAATATATTTTAAAAGAGTATATTTTAAATTATTATTCGTTATTTTATTATTTATTATTACCAATTGTTTGCAACAATAAGAATAGTGGTTTTCGATTGTTGCCCAACAGGCGCCTCCGCTCTTTTTGCCTCTCCTTCGTCCCCCCCCCCCCAGCAGCAGCTTAGCCATTGAGCCTTCGATTCAAGAAGCCTCTATGCGCCTCCTTAGAAAACTGCGTCATCGCAGTTATCACAAGAATCTTTCATTTTGTTTTTGCTCCTGAATATTTCTTTAAATTCCATTTTACAATGTTACCACACACCTCCAGGTACCTATTCCTAAATATTTTTATTATTAAACATCAAACAGCAACATTAAACCAGATTTAAAAATCGCAATACTTTCTCACTCTATATATTTCATATATAGGGTAAGAGAAAGTAAAAATGCCTTCATTCTACGCGCCAACTCTCCCACTCCTTTTTGAATTCCCTCCATTTTTAAAGGAGAGAGGGACGCCATCTACGAAGTCAGTTGGCTTTAACGAGCCATTCATTCACTGCATATTCGCCAGGGGGGTTCACTCCAATGGGAGAATTTGAAATTGTGTGACGTCACAATTGCCACTCTATGATATTCGCCACAGATCAAACATATATAAAGATTGGACAGCTCCACGTTAGAATTCCTGTGTGAGTTTAACTCCATCTATGATCATTTTCCCAACTAAATAGCACGAGGGGAGGAAAAAAAAATTGATTCCTGTGGGGTTTGAACTCGAAGCGTTCGTTATCTCCGGATATGTCAAACTCCCGCCAATATTTTCTAATTTATTGTTTTTTAATTAAATAAACACATTTAGGACTTGATATCGATTGAATAAATTAAAATATAAAATATTCTAACTAAAAAACTCGAAGCGTTCGTTATCTCCGGTTATGTCAAACTCCCGCCAATATTTTCTAATTTATTGTTTTTTAATTAAATAAACACATTTAGGACTTGATATCGATTGAATAAATTAAAATATAAAATATTCTAACTAAAACAATCCATTTTCGGCCAAGGAATGTCCTAAAAATAATAAAAAATCGATTTTAATTAATTTTGACAGATGCATTTTTTTCTTTTCAAAATAATAAAAAAAACTATTTTTGGAATGGGTGCATAAGGTCCGAAGACCTATAATGACCAATAGTCACATGCAGCCAGGAAGAAAATAAAAACAAAAGGAGAAGCATAAAGGGGTAACTCAACTGCGGGAACTGAGAAGATGCCTCTTGAGGTTAGACTAGATATTTCCGATTGTTGTTTTAATTTAATAAAAGAACCTCTTGGGGTTTTGGGGTTCCCCCCCCCCTCCCCAAAAATAGGAATTAAAAAAAAAAAAAAAAAAAAAATTTTTTAAAAAAAAGCTTCGTTTAATAAAGAAATTCCTATTCTAATCATCTTATTCCTTTGTTAGCATCTTGTTGAACGACTTGCCGCCAGGTTGCAGCACCAAATAGCAAATATTTGGATAACTTGAGCGAGTTGCTGTACAATCAATTTGTTTTTAAAATATATTATTTTGCCCGAGAAAGATTATTAGACAAAAAAAAGTAAAAAGAACTAGTGGGCTTCTTTTTTTAATAATTTTTAATTATTTGAAATTTAAAAAAAAATTTCTAACATTATAAATTCCTGTATGACCTGAAGTGAGCGTATAAAAATTTCAAGTTTATGAATGTGCTCCAATATATTTCTATTCTTTGGATAGATAGAAGTTTATTCTTTGGATAGAATTAAAGTGTGCCTTGTGATATAGAATTTCTTTCTTATTAATGGTGATTATTGGCGGCGTATATTAACTTTTATTAAAGATTTTAGGAAGTGTATTGTGTTTGGTTCTGATTTAGACGAAACAAGAATAAAACAATACAGGCCAGGGCCGGATCTAGGGGGGAGGGGGCAGTGGGTGCGTGTGCCCCGGGCTGCAGATTTCAGGGGGCGGCAATTAAAGAAAGATTTACTAAAAAAAAGGTAAAATGATATGAATTTTGTATAGAAAATTTTAAGGAGCGGGCGGCAAATTAAATTTTGCCCCCCTTCCTAAAAACTCTCCTAGTTCCGGCCCTGCTTTACTGATGTATTTTTTCGTTTTTTTTTTTTTCGATTTTCTCAAAATTCTCTCTAACGATTTTGATTAAAATTCCAAACAATTATTTTTTAGATGCTCTTTTAAGTGTATATTCTCATTTTGCTCTCAAAATTGCTTGAAGGACACTTTAATCTTCATAGGAAAGATAGGAGAAATGGTTGCCATGGCAACGAAATATAAATATTTTCTCATGTTTATAAATTTTGCATCGCCCCGGGCTTGGCGTAGTGGCTAGCGTGCTGGCCTTTTATACCAAGGGTCGCGGGTTCGGATCCCAGGCAGTCCAATGATTTTATTTAAAAAAATTAAATGTTTATAAAGTGATGAAACGAAACAAAATTAGGTAGGGCGAAGGCGAATATTCAGTTTTTTACCACACTGAAATGGTGTAAAAAACCAAAAATTATCTTGAGCCACCTAGCCACTAGAGGTCCCAGGGGGAGCCCTGAGGGGTCTGGGTCCCCTTTGGATAGAAAAATATCTATTTATATTATGTAAAAAACACCCCTTTTATTCAAATTTAACCCTATCGATGTTTGACGTATCCGACCGTAGTGGAGGGTGTACATGTATACCGCTCTTAACTCGCGTTACGTGAGTGCCAACTTGTGATTTTTAATTTTTCTAACAAAAATTCTTTGTCTATTCAACGTGTTAAATTTACTAGTCAGGAAAAATAACTCTTTCAATGTTATATCATATTATTTATGTTTCACAAGTTTGTTTTCACTTTGTATGTTTTTTCAAAATATATAGATCTACATTCTTTTGTATAGTAAAAACCCTTTATTTTTAATTAACAAAAAAAAGATGCATGATTAAGGGGCAGCAATTTCTGTTTTTGTCCGGGACGGCATATATGCTAGAGCGGGCGCTGCAAGAGGAGAGAAGGGATCCCATTCATAGATTCATCTGGGGTACCGGGTGTTGGCCTCCGCCAGAGACAGGTGGGCGTGGTGTGTGTCATAGTGCACGATGCACCAGGGGTAACCAAACGGGGAATGATTTTTTACTTTCTCTTAGCCTATATATGAAATATATAGGAGAGAAAGTATTGCGATCATGTCAAAAATTCGATGTCGAGATTTTGATGGATATACATGTTTTGAGGTCCCCTGAGTCCAAAAAAGTGGGTCCCGCAAATTGGTCTGTGTGTGTGTGTGTGTGTGTGTGTGTGTGTGTGTGTGTGTGTGTGGTGCGTGCGTGTGTCTGTATGTGTGGACAGATTTTTAGCATGAAGGAATTGAGCTGCCGGATTGAAATTTTATATTTAACTTAGGTACCTTCCCACACGCTCAAAATAAGCTTTTGAACAAAATCGGCCAAAAAGTACTAGTACTTTACTGATGTACTTTTTCAGTTTTTTTCGATTTTCTCAAAATTCCCTCCAAGGATTTTTTTTTAAAATTCATAAATGAACTATTTTTTAGATGCTCTTTAAAATGTATATTCTCATTTTGCCGTTGAAATCTTCTGAAGACCACTTTACTCTTGTTCTTCATAGGAAAGATAGAAATGGTTGCCATGGTAACGGAATTTAAATCTTTTTCTTTTTATTAGATTAAAAATCAATTATTATTTAAATTCCCATTTTTTTTAATTTATTTGTGTCTTTAATTGTTTCAAAGAAAACATATATGTCTCTCTCTCACTTGCAAACATTATCGTCTCTCTCTACTCTTTTTAAATTCCCTTTCCACCTTATCTTCGCATAGGAACAATGTTAATTTCCTATGGGGATTTGTATGTTAATTTCGATTCAAAAGGGGGTCCCCTTTAGAACTTTTTAGGCATTTAAAATTTTTTTTCCAATTCTTATGAAATTTTGTATTTATTTACGATTCTATATTGTGTATAAAATGTCCAAATATGAGATTAAAATTTTGAAAAATAACCATAGTTTATTTGAAGCAGTCAACATTTAAAATGCAAGTTTGAAACTAAGGTGCTATCGGAAACTAAATATATCTCGACACAAAAATCTGGTGTGACCAGCACGGTGCGCAACTTTCTCTTACCGAAGGGTAAGAGAAAGTTGTGTGCTGTGCGCCAGTCACACCAGATTTTTTTGTTAGGACTCGAGGGATTATATGCCTTTAATTCGAAGGCTTTCCCCTCTATATAAAAAAAAGCTATGTCGCAATCTGGACGACTATGATCTGCCCCCACCCCCCTAGATTTGATCCTGGGTACGCCCTTGACTGATTACTCAATACTTTAGTACTTTTGAAAAGTACTTGAAACCAGCTCTGTTTTAAACTTTAATTTCCTACCCCTGTAAAATTAATTTTTTGAACTTATACCGTTATATTCGGGCATCTCGCTCTCTTTATGACTAGAGAATATATTTTCAAAATTTCCAATTAAAATAATAATGAAAGGAAATAAACTAGAATGTAATACCTACCGTAGATTAATATTCCAACTTCCCTATTAAATAGGCATAATAATAATCAGTCTTGGAGATCCTTTGCATAAGAGCAAGGGGTTATTGATTAGTGGCGCCTCATGTGTCGAAAGGGAAAACTTAAGTTTCACAGAGCGGCGATCGGTTCAATTTTTCAATTTACAGGCTACTCAATTTGTTCTTTGTCGCTCAAACGCTTTAATTTTCCGCTATTACATGTAATAGGCCCTATAATATAAAGCGAAAGTTTATTTATTATATTATTATAGATAAATAAATAAAAAATTAAGAGGAAAGTATTTTGATGATGAAAAATCCAACTTTCCTTTTTCTTTTTAAACCTTAATGTGCGTCAAAGATAGGGTCCGACCGAAACAAGATTTTCAGCCAAAACCGAAACCGAATATTCGGCCTCAATCTTAGTTTCGGCCGAAACCGTAACCGAAACCGAAACTTTCCTATAAAATATTCATATCATTTTAACCAGACAAACGGCCAAATATTAAAAGAATAGAAAAGGATGAGAGAAAACTTTGAAATCCATCACTGCTTGAGTCCCCTCATGTTGAGAAACAATGAGTATTATTTCAAGATTAATATAATATTAAATAAAAAAATCTGGTGTGACTGGCGCACAGCACACAACTTTCTCTTACCCTTCGGTAAGAGAAAGTTGTGCACCGTGCTGGTCACACCAGATTTTTTGTGTCGAGATATATTTAGTTTCCCATAGAACCTTAGTTTCAAACTTGCTATTTTAAATGTTGACTGCTTGAAATAAACTATGGTTATTTTTCAAAATTTTAATCTCATATTTGGACATTTTATACACAATAGAGAATCCTAAATAAATACAAAATTTCATAAGAATTGGAAAAAAAGTTTTTTTAAATGTGTAAAAAGTTACAAAGGAAACCTCTTTGGAATCGAAATTAACATGCAAATCCCCATATGGGGATTTATTATTGGCTCTATGGAAGAAAGAGCCGGAAAATGAATTTGAAAAATCTGAAATACATCAGTAAAGTGTACTTCAAACAAAGATATTTACTGATATACTATTTAAAGGACAAAAAATATTAATCGATGTACCTGGTCGTCTCAGAGTGTGTATATATTTATTATATAAGAATTTTCAACAATGTATAAAATCAACTATGCCATTTTCCTAATGACTTTTCGCCAGCTCTGAAGATGGTTCAAACACGGAACCGAAACGTCAGCTGTGCGAAATAACCAAAAGATATACATAAAGAAATAACCTTGGCTGCATTTCTCATTTTTACCCTTTTATTAATATAACATCTCAGCTATGTTTATGCCACATAAAAAATAGTTGATTTATATGGATTTTAATCTAAAAAGAAGATTTATATTTTGTTACCATCGCAATCATTTCTCGTATCTTTCCTATTAAGAGTAAAGTGTGCTTCAAAAGATTTTAAGGGCAATATGAGAATATACATTTTAAAGAGCATGTAAAAAATAATTGATTTTTGAATTTTAATCAAAATCGTTGAAGCAAATTTTGAGAAAATCAAAAAAACAAAAAATACATCAGTAAAGTACTAGTACTTTTTGGCTGGTTTTGTTAAAAAGGTTAATTTGAGTGTCCGGGAAGGTACCTTACTTAAATATAAAATTTCAATCCAGTAGCTCAATTCCTTCATGCTAAAAATAACAGACACAAACAGACAGACAGACCAACTTGCGGGACCCACTTTTTTGGACTCAGGGGACCTCAAAACGTGTATATCCATCAAAATCTCGACATCGAATTTTCGACATGATCGCAATACTTTCTCTCTATACATTTCATATTTAGGGTAAGAGAAAGTAAAAATACACTTGTATTAGGTGTATAAAAAATCTGGTGTGACTGGCGCACAGCACACAACTTTCTCTTACCCTTCGGTAAGAGAAAGTTGTGCACTGTGCTGGTCACACCAGATTTTTTGTGTCGAGATATATTTAGTTTCCCATAGCACCTTAGTTTCAAACTTGCATTTTAAATGTTGATTGCTTGAAATAAACTATGGTTATTTTTCAAAATTTTAATCTCATATTTGGACATTTTATACACAATATAGATTCGTAAATAAATACAAAATTTCATAAGGATTGGAAAAAAAAATTTTAAATGCGTAAAAAGTTCCAAAGGGGACCCCCTTTTGAATCGAAATTAACATACAAATCCCTATAGGAAATTAACATTGGCCAAATGCGAAGATAAGGTAGAAAAATTTAAAACGCGTAGAAAGAGAGAAGATAATTTTGTGAGAGAGAGAGATATGTTTTCTCCGAAAAAAAAAATGGGCGTTTAAATAATAATTGATTTTTAATCTAATAAAAAGAAAAAGATTTAAATTCGGTTACCATGGCAACCATTTATTTCTCCTATCTTTCCTATGAAGCACAAGAGTAAAGTGTGCTTCAAACAATTTTGAGGGCAAAACGAGAATATACATTTGAAAGAGCATCTAAAAAATAATTGATTTTTGAATTTTAATCAAAATCGTTAGAGCGAATTTTGAGAAAATCGAAAAAAACTGAAAAAGTACATCAGTAAACTACTAGTACTTTTTGGCCGATTTTGATTAAAAGCTTATTTTGTCGGTCCCGGGGGGTGTTTAACTTAAATATAAAATTTCAGCCTCATAGCTCAATTCCTTCATGCTTAAAATTGAACAAACACAGACACACAGACACACACACAGACACACAGACACACAGACAGACAGACCATGTCGCGAAAACCACTTTTTTGGATTCAGGGGACCTCAAAACGTGAAGATCCATCAAAATCTCGACATCGAATTTTTGACATGAAACCAATACTTTCTCTCTATATATATATTACATATATACATAGGTAAGAGAAAGTAAAAAAAGTAAACCAACGATATTGATTTAGGTGAAATGTTAAAATTTCATATTAATGATGACAGGCCTGATGTTCTGAAGATGATCCTAAACAGGAGCGAATCGTCATCGTCAGTATTAAAGGAATTACAATTAGTTTAGTTTATCTCTTGTTTTTTTCTCATTCCACTTCATGACCCAGTCGTGAAGATTATATTACTTTTAGATTTCTTTTTACATTTTGAATATTTCTCCGAAACCGGCATTTTAAATAACATACCAATAAAAAAGTGCCCTCTCTCTGAACTTATCATTTTTTGTGGCGAACATAAAAGTGTGGGACGTTATTATAAAATCACTTATCCCTTATTTTGTTTTGTTTAATAAGGAAAGGATACATTTATTTGACACGGCAACGAGAACATTTTCAAGATAGGAATGACGTTCCCGAAGGAAATTAGCATCCGCAGCTCAATTGTTTATCGGCCCCTTCTGTCTGTCTAAGATGCGACGACAAATTAAGTTTGAATTTTTCATCAACCCACTCGAGAGACACAGCGCCAGAGCCAGAGCCAGAGCCGGTATTAAATCCAAAAACAGAAATTACTTCTGGAAATTGGCTTTGAATTACATTTTGCCTCCCCCTCCCCTCTCCCTCTCTCCCTCTCTCTATTTCATTTCTTCTCTCACGTTTTATTTCATTCATGCAATCTACCAATGTGACAATTATTAAAAAATAAATTCACTCCAAGATCTATAATTTTATTCCTTTCATTTAAGAGTCACACATTAAAGTTCAAAATCCTGCATTTTTACTCTTTCTTTCCTATGTATATATGTAATATATATATTTATAGAGAGAGAGAAAGTATTGCGATCATGTCAAAAATTCGATGTCGGATGGATATACACGTTTTGAGGTCCCCTGAGTCCAAAAAAGTGGGTCCCGCAAAAATTTGTCTGTCTGTAGACAAAATATCCCAGGAACTAAAAGAGCTACTAGGTTGAAATTTTATATTTAAGTTAGGCACCTCCGCTCCCCCCCCCCCCTTGAGGCGTGAAAATAAGCTTTTAAACAAAATCGGCCAAAAAGTACTAGCACTTTACTGATGTAATTTTTCAGTTTTGGATTTGGGAGGAATAAAACCAGCGTTGTCGAACACCTTTACACGTTCATTCAAGCAGACGTTTCGGTAACCATAACGGTTGCCATCCTCAGTGCCAATGAAAGTTTTTTAAGGCGTCCCTGTCATATATGATAATATTATATAGTATAGGCATCAGCCTGGAGCGCTCGGCAAGGCTGATGCTTCCTATTTGCATGCATCGAGATGTGATGGATGTCCCTTCGAAGGCTCGCAGGTCACTTGAGATGTTCCCGTCGTCTTTTTCACTCACAACTTAAATAAGAGAGAAAAACGAATAAATTCCAGTTGGAAAAAAATTCTACAAGAAACACTCAAAAAGGGAAAATAGAAATTCTTCTTTTTTCTCATTTGTTTAAATAGATAAATAAGAATATCAATTTTGCCTTGCCGAGGGCTCCAGGCTGATGCTTCCTATACTGTCAAAAATTCGATGTCGAGATTTTGATGGATCTTCACCTGGTTCAGGTGGACAGAAATTTGAAAATTGATATTCTTATTTATCTATTAAACAAATGAGAAAAGAGAAGACTTTCTATTTTCCCTTTTTGAGTGTTACTTTTAGAATTTTATTCCAACTGGAATTTATTCGTTTTTCTCTCTTATTTCAGTTGTGAGTGAAAAAGACGACGGGAACATCTCAAGTGACCTGCGAGCCTTTCCAAGAGACATCCATCACATCTCGATGCATGCAAATTTAACTCGGTGAGCAATTAACTCATTAATTATGCATTTCCTTTCTCTCTATCTATATGTGTTATTTTTTATTATTTATTTTCTATACTGGGTGAAAGTGACTCTACTCTCTCATTGAGAAGACATAGAAATCCCATTTTTTAATTAAAAGCTTCTATTTATATTCTAAATGAGGAGGCGATTAGCCGAGGGAATAAAGCAGTTATAATCCTAAAGAGAACTCGGGTACTAACAACCTCATGGCAAAATATTTTCCAACTCTATTTCGGGATGAAATGGGAACCCACCTCAGTATTATTCTCATGAAAGTTACTCCTAGAGTAACCATAACGTCTCAGTTCTGACACTATTAACCGAAGAGACATTTTCTAAATGTAAGATTAGAAAAAAAGTATTTTTACTTTCTCTTACTCTATATATGAAATATATAAAGAGAGAAAGTATCACGATCTTGTTAAAAATTCCATGTCGAGATTTTGATGCATATACATGTTTTTTGAGTGATTAAAATTCAAAAATCAATTATTTTTTAGATGCTCTTTAAAATGTACGGTATATTCTCATTTTGGCAGTGAAATATTTTGAAGCACACGTACTTCAAAGGAAAAAGTTAAGATCTTTTCAGTTTTTTCGATTTTCTCGAAATTTGCTCCAACGATTTTGATTAAAATTTAAAAATCAACTATTTTTATATGAATTTTAATTTTAATTCTAATAAGGACCGTCGGCCAAAAATAAATATTTTTGCGTATTATCCATTTAGTTGTAAATATTTCGATATGAAATCATGTTCTGTACAATCAACAGATGTTTTGCAAATTTATTTCTTCCATCCAATATGTCAAAAAGGCTGACTGACCATTCCATAAATGCAATTTTTATAATAATAATTAATTTTTTATATGCCCTTTAAAAAGTATATCTGTAAAATATTTCGTGGAAATTGTTTGAAGTACACTTTACTGATGTATTGCATAGTATTTCAGATTTGTCAAATTCATTTTCCGGCTCTTTCTTCCATAGAGCCAATGTTAAATCCCTATGGGGATTCACATGTTAATTTCGATTCAAAATGGGGTCCCCTTTGGAAATTTTTACACATTTAAAAAAATTCCTATGAAATTTTGTATTTATTTAAGATTTTCTATTGTGTATATAATATCAAAATATGAGATTAATAACCATAGTTTATTTCAAGCAGTCACCATTTAAAATACACAGAGCCTATCAAGGGCGGATACAAGGGGGGGGGGGGTAAAGGGGGTAATTACCCCCCCCCCCCGAGATTTGAAAAAAATACCTTTTTTTCGCAAAAAAATTTATTTTTAACGTAAAATTTTAAAAATTAATACTTAAAAATTTGATTTGTATTTATATTCTGGCAAACAAGTACAGAATGCGCCTTTAAATTACTGAAATTAAGAAAAAATAGTGTGCTGTGCGACGAGTCACACCAGATTACCCCCCCCCCCCCCGAAAAACACCTCTGGATCCGCCCTTGGAGCCTATGGAAATTTTGAATCAATTGACTTTTTAAATTTTTATTTATGAAATGCAAGTGGTCAAGTTAACTATGGGAAACTAAATCAAGAGTCGCTTGAGCGTCCCCACTCCTCCTCACCCTACAAGAATAGTTGGAGTTTTATATACCTTTCTTTATCTTTTTTTTTTATTTTGAGCCTCTCCTCATTGGATGTGAATCTCTAATTTAAATAAGAAAATAATAAAACAACAAATTCAATCGAAATGTTTACCTTTAAAGTGAAGATAGGAAAAGTCCGCTTCAGGAAAAGCTAATTAAAAAAGGCTGCAAAGCGATCGATTGGTGATCGGAGCCAAAGGGCGGGTGTCTTTGAGGGCATCCCCTTAAGGCCCTTAAGGCCCTCAGCCAGTAGGGCTGTTGCGATGCATTAAATTTTCCCTTGCTTTTTCCTTGTTAATTTTTTATCCTGATATAAGCGCGAGGCGAAGAGCTCCCGCTAGAGTTGTTAATAGCGCAGAGAGAGGATGGCGTAACGGATAGGGCACGCACACCTTTTCTTCTACCCAACTACCAAGTACCGAGTTGGCTTATTTTCAAGATACCAGTTCATTCTATGAAGCTACATACATACCGAACAAGCTTCGGGGATTTTTTATTAAATTATGATTCACGTTCTAACGCGATGGCGTGCTATTATCTTTGGCGACTCAATTAGAAAGAAACACGCTTAATCAAATGATTTATTAGCGAGATATTAAAAAAATCTCGTCCTAAACGAAAAAAAAACCTCCTTTCCCCCCTTGTCTCATAAATATTAACAAATTTCTATTATACCATTATACCAAAGTATAGAGTGTCTGAAAATAAACTTAAAACAAATCAGCCCGGAACCTTCATATAATATTTCCTTTATGTTTAATCTCATTGTTACAAGAATGAAGAAATATTTTATTTTCAATAATGAATATTAATTATTTTTCTCTCATTGTTGACTTGAATTGTTGGAGAGCGCCCCCACCCCTCCACTCGAGCTAGAGCGGCGACCCCTTCCCCTCCCCCACCTTGAGGTTGCTAACAGAAGCCAACGCATCAATGCATGGACAGCAACGCAGCGCTATGCCTCTCTCTCTCTCTCTCTCTCTTCATTAAAACCATCACAAATCCACCATTGGCAAGTAATTACTATTCAAATCAGTGGCGGATCCAGAGGTGTTTCTCGGTGGGGGGTAATCTGGAGTGACTGGTCGCACAGCACACATTTTTTTCTTAATTTTGGTAATTTAAAGGCGCATTCTGTACTTGTTTGCCAGAATATAAATATAAATCAAATTTTTAAGTAATAATTTTTAAAATTTTACATTATAAATACATTTTTTTTCGAAAAAAAGTATTTTTTTCAAATCTCAGGGGAGTGATTACCCCCTTTACCCCCCCCCCCTTGTATCCGCCCTTAATTCAAATATCTATTTTTCTTTCTTAAAGAATTAACTTCAAGGAGAGATGAGCAAAATTTGAAAAGATCAATTAAAAGTCATTGCAAATCATTTCTATTTATTATATCCAGCTTATCCTCGCATTTGGCCAATGTTAATTTCCTATAGGGATTTGTATGTTAATTTCGATTCAAAAGGGGGTCCCCTTTGGAACTTTTTACGCATTTAAAATTTTTTTTCCAATTCTTATGAAATTTTGTATTTATTTACGAATCTATATTGTGTATAAAATGTCCAAATATGAGAATAAAATTTTGAAAAATAACCATAGTTTATTTCAAAGCAATCAACATTTAAAATGCAAGTTTGAAACTAAGGTGCTATGGGAAACTAAATATATCTCGACATAAAAAATCTGGTGTGACCAGCACGGTGCGCAACTTTCTCTTACCGAAGGGTAAGAGAAAGTTGTGTGCTGTGCGCCAGTCACACCAGATTTTTTTTTAATAGGTAGAACTCTCCGGGGGTGGTTTGAGGCTATCCTTATTTCAGATTAAGGGTAACGGACCTCCTTTTTAAGGGGCTCACAAATCCAAAATTTTTTCATTGGAAAACATTGAAAATGCCAGGTTTTGTTATGATTTGTCAATAATCTCTTAAGAACTGATGATGGCTTTATTTAATTAAAACCGAAACGTCTTCTGGATTGAGATTTTTATTCGATAGAGGCTCTCCTTTTGGCTGACATCCTCTCTTCATGTCTATTATCTATAATCGTTGCCATCGTCAACATCTTTGCAATTAACTTGTGTGCTAAAATATTTCTCCCTCTTAAACTAAATTTATTTAATGTAGATAAATAAATAATATAGATTCCACCCTCCATCTTGTTTAAATAGTTTTTGGGCCCGCAAACTTAGAATATAATCCAATACTCTTTCTCTTGGTTCACATTAAGTTAATGTGTAATAATTTCGAAAAAGGTTTCGCGTTGCCCCTCGTAAAAGCCGAGGCTGCCCCACCCTCGTCGACAGTCTATTTAAGTAACAAGCCAACGACAACCTTAAACAATAATAATAAAAAATAAAATGAAAGCCAACACTTCGAATGTAAACAGAGAGCTGCCATTCAGTAGCCGTCTTGACATTCCTCGCAGCAACTTTACTTTCTCCTACCCTATATATGAAATATATATTTTCTTTCTTTCCTAATTCAACACATTTATTTTTACGCATATATTAGAAAATGCACAGATTGATTTGTGGATCTAGACAAAACGATAAAATGCAAAAATCTTAAACAAGAAAATAATCATAAATTAGTTATCAAGCCGTCGGTAATTGAGAATAAAAATAAATTAAATAAAAAATAAACTTTGTCAATATAGAGAGTAAGCTTTAAGAAAGGAAGGATGCTCAAGGGCTAAAGGGCTAAAATCTGCTTTTTATTTGGCAGTCAGTAAAAGTTCAGAAAGGAAAAATTTTATCTATTCTTATAGTCAATTTGCTTGAATTAAAAAGACTAACCAATTGGCTTAGTACTCTCTTGATGTGCTTTAATGGGCCTTCAACACATTTGAATTGCTACCACTAGTGCGAGTTCGATTCCGATTTTTTATTAAATATTTAATAATTAAACAATCAAAGTTTAATTAAATTTTGAAATCTATCCTGAACAAGCATCTCGATCTCCCAGTTGAGCCTCTCCCCCTTCCCTTATTTATTTTCCCCTGTTCTTCCTGGTTGCATGTGAAAATAAACAAATGCGACACTCAATTAGATGTAACTGGCCTATCGTCGTAATTCGGAAACTTTCTTAATAGGCTACTTACTATAAGTTAGACTTGATTCCTGGAGGTTAGGCAACGCAACTACATTCTCTCATTCAATAATTAATTAATTTAAAAGTAAAAATACATTAGTGAATAGATCATTTAAGTTAACTACGTTCCAGCAAGCAAAAACGAAAAATTTATTCAACCCATTCTATTAGTAGGCCTATTAACAGAAAATAAAATTTTAATAGTTTACACAGGCTCAGTTGAAATGGCCTTAGCATTAATATAGGCCTACTCTATTTGAAGTCATTACTTTTTTTAGTATTTCTTGTGTGTAATTTCCTTAATAAATACTTGAATCAAGAAGGGGATAGCTTTTGGATTTTTGGGATGCTGGGCAGGAGACTCCACCCCTTAGTAAAGTTCTCTCTTTCGGTCACTGGGTAAAGCTCCTTGTCCCAATCGATTGCCGTCCACGCCCTAAGCATTACCATTTACTGCTTAGAAATTATATATTAAACAAGGGGAGTTTTACTAATGAGATGTAATATGGAATTAATAAAAATAAATACATTTATCAATCATGAAGAGAATATTAATCAAGTTATGAATGAAAGGTAGGTTAATTAAATTTAAAAAATTAATTAAAACGTCAGATGTTTATTTTTTATAATAAATATTTAATCTCTTGGCGATCGATTTCGCTTCTCAAAGCATCCTCAGGCCAGCTGGAAGAGCAATTACAATCAAAAAATTGTTTTTATTGCTGGACAAATACACAAATATATACATCAAAGAAAATTAGTTATATGATAAAATGTTTTTTTAAATTACGAAAATAAAATAAACCTTGAGTTATTCGTATTGTTTGCAGGAATCTAATCTAGAGGATGTATATTGAGAAAATTATTTGAATTTCATTTCTTATTAACAATTTATTAATAACAATTAGGGTGATAGTTTGTAATGAAAATTAACATTAAAATTAACAGAACAGTTTGTAAAATATTATTATAAAAAAAATACATGTAATTATAAAGACACAATAAAATTCATTTGTTTGAAGTAAGAGTTGAAATATAATTATTTATAAAAACCTTATTGAGTTAGAGATGCGAACAATGTGAAGCAGTTTTCCATAGGAATTAAGTCTTATAGCCGATCATTAGTAGTATTAAATGGTTCCATCCATTGCAAGTCATTAATAGTAGTAAATAGTCGCTTTCAAAGCAAATTTTGAGCAGTAGTAAATAGATGAAGAAATGAGTTTTCAATAGTATTTAGTAGTAGTTTCAATCGTATTGTTATAATGTTAGTAACTGAGTAATAGTCAATAGATATCTTGAATATATATATATTATATAAAAGTAACTTGATAAGAATCAGGTAAAGAAATTAGTATTAAATATTTTTTAATTAGTATATGCACGTGCGAGTTTGATTAAGTAAGTTTGGAGAAGATCATAGAGTTGAGTAGGGAGTGGCGAGTTGACAGCCACACGGAGGGGACAGTGGCGCTTCTCGGTCATGCCACTAGAGGGACTGGCGAGCGTTTATAAATTTGGCAACACATATATATATATATATATATATATATATATATATATATATATATATATATATATATATATATATATATACAGGGATGGGCAAGTTACTCGATTTTGAGTAACGAGATACAAAATACCAATTACTTCAGTTTTTTGTAACGAAATGCAAGATACCAATTATTCACGGGTTTGTGTAACGAGATACAAGATACCAATTACGTATTTCAAATACATTGAAAATACCAATTACAAACAAATTTTTCCTTGATTTTAAAATTATTTTTGGGGGGTAATTCTGGAACCCTAAATAAATTTAGTTTAGGAAAGTGGCAGCTAAACTTATTTTGGAAACAGTGTTGGGCAAATTAAGCATATTTTGATTTGTCTACTTCATGACGTAGACAAATGCGTGGACAAAGTAGACAAAGACGTAGACAATGTAGACAAATGGCTCAACGCTTGTTTTCATTGGTTCTCATCTCAGATCAGTGATCTGTCATTTCTAGAAACAGCCTAGAAATTCATATAGGCCTACATAAAAATGTCTAAACGCGGAAGATCAATAAACATTTTAATTGATTACAATTTGAATTAGGGAAACAAAATGAATAATATGTTGCAGTGTGTCTTTTTTGCAAAAAAAAAAAAAACCTGCATAATACAGCTTCTAATATCTAATTCAAATAAAAGTCACTTAAAATTAAGAATACCGCCATTATCAACGCTGGCAGATGTTTCTTTTTCACTCAATATCTCCCTATATTTGATATTCAACTTTAAGCGAGAATAGAAAAATTGTAAAATCACTCTTTACCTATTGATTTCGTGTATATTAGTATCAAAAAATTATATTTATGACGATACATAAAAAATTATGGTGTTGTTAGTCCCGCCAAATTTTTAAATTTTAATTGTCTACATTGTCTACTTTGTCTACATGGATATTGTTCATTTGTCTACATACATTGTCTACGCGTAGACAATTGCGTAGACAAAGTAAAGTAGACAATTCGCCCAATGCTGATTGGAAAATACCTTTGGAAAATCGAAAACAATAAAATTAATCATGATATTAAAAAAAATTTAAAAAAACCAAGTTTTCAAAAGTTTTGTCGGATAATCTGGACCTTGATGGAGAATGAATAAACCCGCAAATGAAAACAATCTTTAAACTGGGGCAGAAGAACAAAGATTTAGTCGTTGAGAGCTGGTTGAAAGAAGAAAGCAAAAAAGTTTTTTAACGAAGAGTGAAAATTTGGCGGATTGATTGACTTCTCGTTACTGGTTTTTACTAAGATTCGGAGCAGAGAACCCACACGACGATTACATACAGTAATATTAAATAAATTAGAAAAATTTCAGCTCCCTCTGCAAGACTTTTTATACGGCGGCAAATAAAAATAAAAAAAGTATTTGGTATCTCGAATTTCAGATACCAATTACTAAAAAATGTAACGAAATACAAGATAGCAATTACTTTGCCAATGCTGTAACGAGTTACAAGATACCAATTAATATTGTATTTGGTATCTTGTATTTCAAATACATGTAACTGATTAACGCCCATCCCTGTATATATATATATATAAATGTTAAGATAAATGTTTCTTGGAAGCAAGTTGCAATCAAGATAGAACGAATTTTTCCAATATTATATATACATGCATTTGCAGCTTAAGAATGATTTTAATTTTTTATATAATTTTATATTATGTGTTATACTGACCGTTATATATAATTGAAATTTTGAAAAAACTTGTCGACATATATTGTAAAATTAATATTTGTTTAAGGTGATGGAGAGAAAATATGATTTTTAGTTTCATGAACGACATTGAGTAGTCAGAAGTGAAGTTAGCATCGTTCTTGTTGCTACTTTCGCGTCTGAATGGCGCTAAGTTTTTAAAAATATGATTTTCAGGGAAATAAGTATGTTCATTCAAGAGGTCTTGTTTTTTAAGTTTATTTTTAATTATTTCATATTTTTCGAGTAACAGCAGTTTGTAAAAACAAGTTTGTATCATGTTGTAAAAGTTTTGTTATCTGTATTAGTTGTATGTTTCTCTGTTTTCAAGTGTGTTCCTAATGCGGATGGGGGGTTGTTTTTTAAATGTTCTTTGAAACGTGTGTGTACGTTGCGTGTAGTGAGGCCAATATAGATTTTATCGCAATCATTACAAAAAATTTGGTATATACCGCTTTTATGTAGTATATTGGTTTTTGGTTTGTTGTTGAGTAAAAGATTGCTAAGTGTTTGTGGAGCTTTAGCAGTAATGTATAGATTGAATGGCTTAAGAGTATTGTTTATTTGTTTTTGTGTTGTGTTATTGTATGGTAGACTTAAAAATCTTTTTTGTGAAACGACGTGAGGATATATTTTAAGTTTTGTTTGACTAGATTTTTGAATTTTATTTTTGAAAGAATTGATTTAAGGTACTGATTATTTGTGCCTATTGCTAAAATGGTTTTTAATTCTTTTTTGTAATTAGTTTCAGAGAGAGGTACTTTTATCAATCTGTGAGGAAGTTAAAGGCTGATTGTTTCATTTGTGGGCTTCTTCTGTGAAGGTTGTAGTCGACAGATTGGTATAGCGTGGTGGAAATTGTTGGATCTGGAAGTCCGCGTCATGGTTGGTAAGTTGTTTTATATTGATGGATCTTTTTTCTCGAATCAGCTTCTGTAGTTTATTGTCCTTCGTCTATCTTCTTAGATGTTTTCATAAAAATTTTTTTCCTCTAAATTTAGTTTATAATATATATATATATAGATATAACTTGCAGAATATTCTCGTACAGGTATATAAGGTAATGAAGTTTCTTGAGTATATAAGGTAATGAAGTTTCTTGAGTTGGTGGTTATGAAGAAATTTCAATTTTAAATCTATGTTAGACAGGATTGTGAATTTTTCTCTTATTTCTAATTTTATAAGTTTTGAGTATATTTCTTGTTCATGAGACTTTTTAATCCTTTTAGGAAATTTGATTTTCAGGAATTTTGGTGTCACCTTATGATATTGAGCAGCAAATAAGAAGTTGAGATGTTGTTTATTTTTGTGTTTTTTATTCAAATTATATTTGAGTTGAAGGATTTTACCGGATATTTCCAGTGATTCTATATGTTGAATATATTCCTCTATTTTTTTAAATTTAATTAACCTACCTTTCATCAGGTACACATCAGAAATAGAGGAATATATTCAACATATACAAGTTATGAATATCCGTATTTATATTTGTTTAAATTATTGCTAAACACAAAGTAATTAATAATAATAATCTTAGGGAATTATAGAGTGAAAAATTAAATTAATAATTCGCGCTTCGAGAATGGTTTCTTTTAATATGCCATTCTCAAATTATTCCTAAATTTCTTTTGTTTTGACGGGAGTTTTTTTTTTTTATTCAATCCCCATTAAGGATTAGCATAGGGCCTATGAGAGATATAGCCGAAAAACGTACAGTATTTGAAAAATACTTTAAAATTTTTTAAATATTTTTATAATTATATACAATATATTAAATAATGTGATGTGATGTGATCTTTGAGTTATCTTGCTAAAGATTCATTTTGGAAAAAAAAAATTGAGAATAAGGAACGATATAAATAATAGCTGCAAGGGTGATTGATAAGCTGTATGGAAGTATCTCCGTTTGGTTTGTCTCATCTTGCCCTTCCCTTTTTGCAAAAACCTAAAACAAATAGGGGCATGGGTGGAGGTCTCGCAATTTTAATTAGCGCCTCCTCCTTTGCCCGGGGGATGCTGGCTCCAGGGCCTCGCAAGCAAACCAATTAAAAATATACATCTTGAATTTATGGCTTTAATTATTTCGCAGTGGCCCGGATTATCCACGGATCAAACCTTTGCAGCGCTCTATCTCTTCTCCGCCCCCCCCCCCCCCCAAAAAAAAAAAAACATACACCAAAAAGATTTATAAAAAAATATTCTTTCAAATCTAATAATTAGCTTGTAAATAATAACAGTTAGTAAAAAAATTCTATTCTGTTTTATAAAATTATAATTGAGACAACCACAACATCTTTGATCCGCCAGTGCACTCTCTCTTGGGAGCACTTCACGACTCCCTGACGGACATAACCCTCAGGTTGATAGATATCTCCAAAATTTAAATTAATTTTTCAAATAAAAACAAAATGAGAAAAGAAAATTTGTATTTTTTTGCACTTTTTTGTGTTTCTTCTAGAATTTGTTTTTAACGAGATTTTTTCTCTTGTTTTTTTTTCAGTAGTGAGTGAAAAAGCCAGCAAGAATCATCTCTGCGGGCGTTTGTCAAGTACTAGTAAGTACTAGTACTTTTTGGCCGATTTTAGATGCTCTTTAAAAAGTATATCAGTAAAATTGTTTAAAGTTCACTTTACTGATGTAGTATTTCAGATTTTTCAAATTCGTTTTCCGTCTCTTCCTTCCATAGAGCCAATGTTAAATCCCTATGGGAATTTGCATATAAATTTCGATTCAAAAGAGAGTGCCCTTTAGAACTTTTACATATTAAAATAAAATTTTCTAATCCTTATGAAATTTTGTATTTATTTAGGATTCTCTTTTGTAGGCTATATATAATATCCAAATTTGATATTAAAGTTTTGGAAAATAACTATAATTTATTTCGAGCAGTCAACATTTAAAATACAATTGAAATACGCAGAGCCGATGGAAATTTTGAATCATTTGACTTTTTTACTTTTCTTAGCCTATATATGAAATATATGAGAGAGAAAGTATTGGATCATGTCAAAAATTCGATGTCGAGATTTTGATGGATATACATGTTTTGAGGTCCCCTGAGTAAAAAGTGGGTCCCGAAATTGGTCTGTGTGTGTGTATGTATGTATGTATGTGTGGACAGATTTTTTACTTACGAAACGCAAGTGGTAGTTTGGAACCAAATTGCTATTGGAAATTAAATATACTGTATCTCAAGACAAAAAACATTTGGTATGACAAGCACAGTTCCCAACTTTCGATTACCGAATTTACTTACATAAGAGAGAAAAAAAACAAATGAGCCTTTCTTCCTTAAAAATTCTCATTTGAAAAGTTTTGTCAAATATTTATTTGCATCAGGTAATATTAAACTGAATGTAAATAAATAATTCAAATAATAATTAAAAATAATTATATTTAAATATTTTATAACTTATTAATCCGCTCTCTATTTCAAATTATCCTCAAAAGATTCATATAACCCTATATAAATTACATAAATATTTCTCTTCCTCCTCGTCCTTTTTTTTTATATTATTAAAAATATAATTTTCTCTCGTTGCTGGGAGTAAAGCTTTGGGATTTCGAGGTTTTTTCTTCTTTTTTTCCTCGATGTCTGTCGGCGGCTAATTCAGCCCCTTGTTTAGGCTCCTCAGAATGTAAAACAAAGCCATCGGGGGTAAATTGGCCCGCAAATCCCTCGCAGGGCGCATTAAACCCTCCCCCGAGTTCCTCGCCATTAATCTTTTTATTTGCAATTAGCCACCCCTTAATGACTAATTGTCCCCAAAGCTGTAACTCTTCGCTCCTCGTCCAACCGCCTTCCCCCACCCCCCAACATACACTCCAAAATAAGGTCTAGGTAACAGAGCACAATCATTCCGTTTCATAGAGAGAGACATTTAATTGTTTTCCCTGTAGGAACTAGAGAGAGTTTTAATTTGTTTATTTTAATAAATGGTCCTGTGAATGATACTAATTACCACGAAAAAAAATCGGACTTAACATTATTTTTATACGACAAGAACGTGAACAGAAACTAATAGAATAATATACCAAATTCAGGTGGGTTTTTCATTATTGGGGAAAAAAAAAACCTATACATGCACTATTTGGGCATTCTGGTTAGAATTTAGAAACGAAACAATTGGTCCTGTAATAATAAAATAAATCTCTCAACTAGAAAATTATATAAAAATTGTTTATTAAATTTTTTAAATTTACTATCATAGAAATATTTCTATACTGTATAGGCCTTCAAGTCGTTATTACTTTCTCTTACCCTATATATGAAATATATATAGAGAGAAAGTATTGCGATCATGTCAAAAATTCGATGTCGAGATTTTGATGGATATACATGTTTTGAAGTCCCCTGAGTCCAAAAAAGTGGGTCCCGCAAATTGGTCGGTGTGTGTGTGTGTGTGTGTGTCTGTGTGTGTAACGATTTTTAGCATGAAGGAATTGAGCTACCGGATTGAAATTTTATATTTAACTTAGGTACCTTCCCAGAATCTCAAAATAAACTTTTGAACAAAATCGGCCGAAAAGTACTAGTACTTTACTGATGTACTTTTTCAGTTTTTTTCGATTTTCTCAAAATCCCTTTCAAGGATTTTTTTTTAAATTCATAAATCAACTATGTGTTAAATGCTCTTTAAAATGTATATTCTCATTTTGCCGTTAAAATCTTCTGAAGACCACTTTACTCTTGTTCTTCATAGGAAAGATAGGAGAAATGGTTGCCATGGTAACCGAATTTAAATTTCTTTTTTTTTTTTTTTTTTAAGGTCCTTCTCGGCATCTAAGGCCATTTAGACCCCATCCCTATTTATTTCAAATGATTTGTAGTCAAATCAAATGTCTTTTTCTTTTTATTAGATTAAAAATCAATTATTATTTAAATTCCCATTTATTTTTATTTTATTTCTGTCTTTAATTGTTTCGGAGAAAACATATATCTCTCTCTCTCTCTCACTTGCAAACATTATCGTCTGTCTATACTCTTTTTAAATTCCCTTTCCGCCTCTTTTATCCATAGGCCTAATGTTAATTTCCTATAGGGATTTGTATGGGAATTTCGATTCAAAAGGGGGTCCCCTTTGGAACTTTTTACGCATTTAAAATTTTTTTTTCCAATTCTTATGAAATTTTGTATTTAATTAGGATTCTATATTGTGTATAAAATGCCCAAATATGAGATTAAAATTTTGAAAAATAACCATAGTTTATTTGAAGCAGTCAACATTTAAAATGCAAGTTTGAAACTAAGGTGCTATGGGAAACTAAATATATCTCGACACAAATAAATCTGGAGTGACCAGCACGGTCGACAACTTTCTCTTACCGAAGTGTAAGAGAAAGTTGTGTGCTGTGCGCCAGTCACACCAGATTTTTTATTTTTATTTTGGTCAAACATTGAAATTATAGAGAAAACGTTTGTAAATGTCAGGTCTTTGTTAATATCAAGATCAGTATAAACTCAAGAAATTTGTTCAACAGCCTGATATATAAGAGAAAGAAAGAGAGAGAGAGAGTAAAAATTTAGGTAGGAAACGATCGCACAGGCAGAGATGAATTAAAGGGGGAGGGGGCGGAGGGGGCAATCACCCCCCCCCTCTCTCGAGAAAAAAATTCAAAAAGTTTTAAAAACTAGTCATCTAAAGACGGGCACACAGCACACAACTTGCTCTTACCCTTCGATAAGAGAAAGTTGTGCACCGTGCTGGTCACACCAGATTTTTTATTTAATATTTTCACTTTAATTTATTTTTATTTTATATATATATATTATTATGTATTTAGTTTAATAATCAAGGCATTTTGTCAAATTTTGAATATTATTCTACTTAAAATGAAATAAAAAAAAAAGAAGAAAGTGCAATAAATTTGGGCGGCAATGCACCCGTACAGGTAGTGGACTTATGGATCAACTTGAAGGCGTAGTCGATCCTCGAGATCTTCGAGAACTCTGGGCCATCAACAGCGACGCAGCCGCAACAGCCGCAGTTGCAGCTGCTGCAGCAGCCGCCCTTATGCGTGGTGATACTCGAGATAATACTCGAAGACTTAATGGACTGAGTGCTGTAGATGCTGCAACGGCTGCAGCAGCTGGTGCTGCAGCAGCAGCCGCAGCTGGAATGTGGGGTCATCCTCAACAAACTAGCCATCATCATACAGGTGGAGGTGGTGCCCACCAACCTCCTGGTCAAGCGAAAACCACATCAGCAGGTAAATTATGAGCTGAATCAATTGGCTTCACTTTTTTTTAAAGATAACGCGTGTTTTTTGCGTTAATTGTGTGACTAATAAATAAAAAATAGAGCCTATCCTATTTTTTTAAAATTAATTTATAACAAAAGGCATAGACCTACATTATTATGACTCGATAACTTTCAAAATTTAATAAACTTTATTTGTGAATTTAATTTTAATTTTTTAATTGATTATAATTCTTTTATTTAGGCGTCAACCAATGGGCCCCACCTCCCCCTAAGGATATTGGCTTGGCGGGTGTTGGGTCGAAACCATCAGGTTGGGAGGAACCCTCTTCTCCCGTTCAAAGACAAACGATTCCAAAATACGATGACGGAACATCTCTTTGGGGAAACCCTGCACAAAAAAGCGGACGAATGGCTGGAAAGGTACATTTTTTATTTTATCTCTAAAATACAATTTTAAAGTCAATCCTATTTTATTTTGAATTTTTTAATTATTTTATAGCAGGTCTCCCATTGGAAAGAAATGCCTACACCAAATATGGGACGAGGAAACAGTGGCGGAGGAGGAGGAGGTGGAATGCAATGTCCCCCTGGAATGCAACAAGCTCGAATGCCAACTGGAGGCATCGGTCAAACAATTAAAGCTGATAACGGTCCCTTATGGAGTCATCTTGGGTATATTTCATTTTTTTTTTTTATCATAAAATTGATTAAATGATTATTTGACACAATAAAAAAATTCTCTTCTTGGTTATTTTACTTAAAATAATTATTGTTTTTTTTTTTTTTTAGTGATATGAGGATGTTAGTATCAGCAAATAGTAGAAACGGTTCATGGACTGATGGAGGCCATGACACTGGAGGAGGCACTGGCTGGGGAGACGACGGAAAAGTAGTACCGGGAAGTGGGGGAGGAATCAATTCTTGGAATGATGCTGCTTTGGGAGGTGGAACTGGAGGTGGAGGAGGCGGTGGTACCAGTTCATGGGGAACTGGAGCTGGAAGTGCAGCGGGCTCAGGTGCTGGAGGAGTTGGGCCTAAGCAGAAGAAACAGCTCAATCCTGCAGGATGGTTTGATAACGAAATGGATGTCCATGCTTGGGTACAACCACCTAAACAAGGCCCTAAGACTTTAAACAAAGAACTAATCTGGGCCAGTAAACAATTCATGATCTTGGTAGAAATGGGCTATAAGGTAATTTATTTATTATTTAATAAAATCCTATTGATATTGAAAATTGATTTTTTAAAATTATTTTACAGGAAGAAGATGTCGAAAACGCTCTTCGTTCATCCAGTATGATTCTTGAGGACGCTTTAGAACAATTAAATGGACGAAGTTTTGGCGTTGACAATTGGCGTCGCCACGAAGATCATTTTGATATGGCTGCTGTAGCAGCAGCTGCAGGTGGTGGCCATCATCCCGCCGCTGCTGCAGCGGCCGCGGCAGCTGCCGTCGGAGGGTTTCCGGGCCGAGGCGGATTTAATCCCGTCGCCCAACAAATGCCATTTGCTCCACCTGTAAATTTAATAATGTCTTTGTTATTTATATTATTTCTCTTAATTTTCTAATTCTATATTTTTTATTTTATTTAGCCCCCCAATCAGTCTATTGGCGGAGCTTTCAATCAAGGACAACGATCACCCCAACCCGAACCTTCAACAGCTCAGCTTCGTATGCTAGTTCAACAAATTCAGATGGCCGTCCAAGCTGGTTATCTTAATCCCCAGGTAGCTATAACTTTATTTGAACAAATTTTTTATTAAATTTTTAATATATGTATAATAATATTATAATTATTTTTTATCGCAGATTTTGAACCAGCGGCTAGCGCCACAAACTTTGATTTTGCTCAATCAGTTACTCCAACAAATTAAAATGCTCCAAGAGCTGATGCAAAGGCAGACAATCGTACAAGTTCAGGCGCACAAAAATACTCAGAATACTGTGCTTCACATATCCGTACAGATTATAAAAACAAAACAGCAGATCCAAAACTTGCAGGTATTTATAAAAAAAAAAAAAAAAAAATAATAATAATTAATTTTTGTTCAATTAAATTAATCATAATGAATTTTTTGTAGAATCAAATTGCCTCTCAGCAAGCCATCTTTATCAAACAACAACATCAACAACAGCAACACCATTTGGCAGCAACACAAGGACATCAGCCGGCAGCAGGATATTTCTTCAAACAAAATATCCATCCTCTAATAAATTTTGCCAACCTTAGTATTAATAAAGAGCCTCAGGTATTATTTATTTTTATTTTTGATTTAAAATTTTTTAATACATAGCTAAATATTTATGGTGTATATGAGTGTCCAAGAAAGTCAGGTGTTGTGTGAATGGCGAATAGGCAGAAACCTCAATCTTTTATTATTATGGGATTTTTTAATTATAGACCGACCACATTTTGTATTAATTATTTATTAAAAATATAAATACTGTACAACGTTTCAACTGCTTATTCTGCAATCGTTTTCAAGTACTGTGCACTTGCTCCTACTCAAGGGAACTAATCTCTAAGGGACCGTTATGGGCATTTTATATACTACGAAGCGCCATCTACAGTCATTCTCATGAAGTTAGACACAATCTTCAAAGCAAATGTTTATATAAAGAGCATGATGTTACAATAAGTTTTTTGAATTTGATTAGTTGGTACAAAATATTATTATTAAATTATTCAAATAATATTTATAATACAATAATCAAACCTGCAGAATAAGCAGTCGAAACGTTGTACAGTATTTATATTTTTAATAAATAAATAATACAAAATGTGGTCTATATCTTAGAGTTTTAAAAATTACCATTCGTTTTATTATAATGAAGAGATGGAGATTATAATTAGAACACAGCCACGACTTCAAACAACATTCGTTTTATTTATTATTCTTTTCATTTAAATTTTATAGAATGTGTTCCGAGGTTCTTCTCGATTATCCCAATGGAAACTGCCTGCAGTCGATAAAGAAGGTGTTGGTGAACTAGGCGGTGAATTCAGCCGAGCTTCTAGATCGACAGCTAAACCATCGGGAAATTCGGGTGTGGCTGGAGGACTTCCACCAAGTCACACCTCTCCAAATATGAATCCTCTTCTTGCTCTTGGTGATGGGTAAGTTAACTTATATTCAGGTCTATTCTCTAAGCATAAACGTAAACTTGTAACATCTGAAATGAACCTTAATTCATTTTAACACCTCCTTGCCTCAAATTGCTATTCAGTAAGCAAAAACTTTAACTCCAAAGCGTTGACATTTAGTCAATAGTGGTAAAAATTAATGGTCACCTCTAGGGGTTGCCTTTAATATTTTAACCCCGTATATAATGCATCAAAATGGCGTCTTTAACCAAAAAGTAAGGTTATGATTTTGACAGCTTTGAGATACAAGTAAAGTAACATGTTAACGTCGCTGTTAAAACTTGGTTTAGAGAATATCATATTTTTAACGCTGCTGTGTCACATTGGCCTATTAGATTGAGAATAACAAATCTAGCAATGCGCATGCGCGAGGGGGGGGGGGGGGTAAAAACACGAACAAGCAGAAAACGTAGCCATCTTCATATGGCTCGATAACACCTCGTGCTAAAAATTAAAATGTTAACATCGCTGTTAAAACTTTAGAGTTATTATTATTATTATACATTATAGGGCGCTACGACGTCATCGGTCATTTCGCGCCTCGTTCCAAAACTCTTTTTCAATAATTTTTTACAGCCAATAAAACCAAACCAAATGTTATGTTGGTAGATTGTAAATACTTCGTTTGGTATTCATTCGAAACGATAAACATAGGATTTCACCAAATTTTATAAAATTTTAGGTTTTTTATTTTTGTTATGTTGGTAGAATGTAAATACATCGTTTGGTATCCATTCGAAGCGATAAACATAGGATTTCACCAAATTTTATAAAATTTTAGGTTTTTTATTTTTGTTATGTTGGTAGATTGTAAATATTTCGTTTGGTATTCATTCGAAACGATAAACATAGGATTTCACCAAATTTTATAAAATTTTAGGTTTTTTATTTTTGTTATGTTGGTAGAATGTAAATACATCGTTTGGTATCCATTCGAAAGGATAAACATAGGATTTCCCTAAATTTTATAAAATTTTAGGTTTTTTATTTATTTTATGTTGGTAGCACTCCTTCTTATCACGTTAATCTATTTCTATCTGAATGGATCTATCTAAAAAATTTTTGTTCCATTAGGGATGAAAATTACTAATATTAATAGATATGTTCCTAGATGACGTCATCAGGGAGCAAAATAGTTAGAATTGTCTTTTCGCCTCGTTAAAGATAGGACAAATTTGAAATTTTGAATACCTCTCAAAAAGTCACTTTTGATCCAAAATGAAATTTTATATCAAAGGATCGGGTTTTTGATAGTATCTATTTGTATTTTAAATTTCATCCAAATCGGTCCAGCAGGGAAACCTGTAGCTTTGTCTAAAAATTTGAAAATTGAAGAAAAGAATAAAAAAAAAAAAGGAAAAATAAGAGACTAACTTTTGACCTTCCAAAATCGGCAAAATCTCAACTTTGAGCCTCTGCCATTCTTTTTGGGACAGGAATGTTTTTTTGAATTTGTGCTCAAAATAATCCTTATTTATTCTAGTTTAATATAAAAAAAATTTGGCTCCTATATCTTAAAAACTTTTTGAGATATTCGCCCAGAAAGAGAAAAGTTTCTCAAAAAAATTTTTTCACGTCCCTATCTTTTATTAAGGATTTAAAATCATTCTTGATAATATAGTCTAGGGACGACTCGTCCATCTAAATGCAATGGGCCATTGGCATCTATTGGAATGTCAACTAAATGGTAGTATTAAGAGTTTCTTTGCTTTCTTTTGCTTTTTACTTGCTCGGCGACGAGTCGCTCCCGCGACTCTTGATTGCCTTTAATTCAGCCGAATAAACAGAAGTCGTCTCGGGTAATCGTTTAGAAAATATCATTTTTTTAAAGCTGATGTTATTGCCTTATTTTTCAACACTCAATTTATGATGTTAAATTTTAACGTCTGTTTTTAGAGAATAGGCTTGATTGTGTAAAAATAATTTGAATGAAGATTTAAACAAATAATACAAAAATAAATCTTTTTTTTAGTATTTGGAGTGCCGTAACTCGGTCTAATTCCGATAGCGGCTGGCCTGAGACCACAAACTCAGCCGGGACCGATGTTACTGGTCCAGGATAACCTAAGGACCCATGGCCATCTTCGGCCTCTGGGCAAGTCAATTCAGCAGCAACCACAACATTCACTGATCTCCCAGAATTAGAACCAGGGAAACCATGGAAGGTAATATATATTTTTTATATAAACAAATATAAAATAAATGAATATTTTAAAAATTTTTTTTTTCTTTTTAGGGAAATCAAATTATTAAAAGCATTGAAGAAATAAATTAGAGCTGATTTTGAGAAAATCAATGAAAGTACACGAGTTGGGCTGATTTTACTCAAAAGCATCGTGTTGCTTGCCAGGGTGCATTTAACTTTTATATCAAATTTCATCCTCGTAGTTTTTTTTTACTTTCTCTTACCCTGTATATATGAAATATATAGAGTGAAAGTATTGGTTTCATGTCAAAAATTTGATGTCGAGATTTTGATGGATCTTCAAGTTTTAAGCTCCCCTGAATTAAAAAAAAGTGGATTTTGCGACATGGCTGCTGTGTGTGCGTTTGTGAACAAAATATTTCAGGAACTAAAAGAGTTACGAGGTTGAATTTTTATATTTAAGTTAGACACCCCCCGCCCCAAGGGGTGAAAATAAGCTTTTGATCAAAATTTATTGATTTTCCAAAAATTCGCTCCAACGATTTTGTTTAAAATTCACAAATGAACTATTTTTTAGATCCTATATATATTTTTTATTTTATTTATAATAAAAATTTAAAACAAGATTCTTATGAAATTTTGTTTTTCAGCTCTTGACAAGCTCAGTGCACAACTTTCTCTTACCTTACTGAAGGTTGAAGGTAGGAGAAAGTTTTGTGCTATGCGACCAGCCACATCACCATTTATTTAATGTCAACAAATGAAATAATCTATTTATATACGTATTAATAACATGATATATGTGCAAGTATTATGTGGCATAAGGATTGTTTCAAAATATGAATCATATGAATTATAGCTTTTTTTATTATGACTCTAGAAGATTTCTCATTCATCGGCTTTTAGTTACTTAGACCTAAATTTCATTTGGGTAACCAACCAAACTTCCCCCTCTCGCCTTTTCATTTAACTATAATAAATTTTCCTAAGTAAAAATGTTTGTGATTAAAATTAATATGATCCGAGGCGGCAGCCGGCTTGCTCTTCCAGTTAAACGCTTCTTCGCGACATTATATTAGATTTTTGTCATTAGATCCAAGTTTTCCTGCGGTTAATTATACCTCTTAATCCAGCAAATCTCCTGCCCTTATGTGGGGTTGGGGCCGGGAGCCGCATTAAAGAACGGGGAGTTTTTTTAAACCAATGTCTTAATATCCGTGCTACATTAAGGCGCATTAACGGCGACTCTTTCGATGATGAAGGGTGCCAGGACTGAGAGCTGAAGGCCGTTTGGCTGAAGGGAGCCACCAGCACGTAAACAACCCCTGCAAATGTCCCTCAGAGAAAAACACTCTGCAATTTTTTATTCTCTTAAGCGTGAAATAATTTTTAAATTCTAAAAAAAAAGTAAAAAAGTAAAAGCCTTGTTTTAACAAAATAAATAACCAACAGGCGCGTAAAGATTTCACCCCAAACTTTTCGTTTTTCTCAAGACACTCAAATTTATTTATTTTTAAAGAAAATGTTTACATAGATCTTAGGAAATATATTCATTTTAATTTATAATTGTTTCTGAAATAATGAATTGAATTATTTTTCGTTTTTCAATATGAATAATTTTATTTTGGCTGCAAGCAGGTTGGTTACATATTCAAGGATTCATTGCTCCAAGAGACCCCTAACTTTCAAAACGGATTTATTTATTTCTACCTCTGTTTGGCTGAATCGTTTACTTTTCCGATAGTTTTTTTTACGAATTCAAACTGTTTGAAGAAAGATAACCCATATTTTAAAGTACATTTCTATATAACATTGTTATTTGTAAGTTTTGGTCTTGAAAAAGGACATGGCTCGCTCCCGAAACGTCGACCCTCGTTTTGTTTTCCTCCCTTTGTTTCTTCATATCGATTTTGTACACCAACAAAATAAACATAGTCTTTATAAATTTATAAAACAATTTTCGATTGATCTACTTCTTCTTTTCGTACATTAGACAATTTAGAACCTGAATGATATTACAATTTCGCGTTAAAGCATTTGGAAATCAAATATTTATTGGGAATTAAAAATTAATATATTTTCTTCCATGGGACTAGCCATCCTCCGGGGGACCTGCAAGGGTCAATAGTGTCTCAAATTTTCTTGGGGCGGGCAGTCTTCTGAGCCCCCCCTGGGGCTCACCTAGTTACGCCCATGGCTGCTCTAGAGTATTTAATCTAAAAATTTATACTATCTATATTGATAAATTGTATAAAAAAAAAAAATTCACTGCTAAGTTGATTATTTGAATTCTCTGCTTGGAAGCAAACTAATTTCTGATGCCAAACATTTTGTTATTTATAAATGACAACAACTCAAAAAGCTTCAATTCCATTATTATTATTATTATTTACTTATTATGTCATCTCTTAGGAAAGACATAATTATCATCGGAAATTTTATCCTTCTTAAATCGAGTACGTCTATTGAAACTCAAAGGATAATTTATTTATTAAATTGCGCACTACTGCTATATTATGCATTGAAGACGTTTTCAAAAGAATTCATATTTGGAAAGGCATCAATGGATCAGTACAAAAGAAGGGAGAGAGAGGATGTTCCTTTATGCCTCAAAGGACAAAATTGCATAAAACCCTCCTCCTTGATCAAGGAAGTTATGAATATAGGCTGTGACACGTTTAGACAGCAAGTAATGGTTAAAAATTCCTGCTCAGATACTAAACTATGCAAATAGAGAAGGGGATGTCACTTAAAACATTTATTCATTCATCTTTGAAGGGGCTGATTAAACTGCCGCCTTGGGCCACAGTGGCAACAAGTTTAATTGTGTCGCCCTTTTTCGACATGGGCTTAGGGGTGGGATGGGTTCAAACCCTTTGTCCATGATGTATCAGTGTGTCACCGCTGCCCTTAGGCCAAATTGGATTACAAGACAAGGCATTACTCACACACAATTAGCAGATTAAACTCCGCCACTGTCTTTGGATTGCAAAGCCACCACGGTTGGCTTTTCTTTCATATGTCAAAAGCAAAATTGATTTTTTAGAGGCTCCCACTCACAAAACCGACTCAAAAGGATACCAGGGGAAGGGATGCATGTATTAATGTCAAGGGTTCTGGACCACCCTCTTCTTTCTCTCTCTCTTTAGTCAACCAAAGTGAATTTTTGCACCCAATAGAAATAAAATTTCCGAAGGATATTTTTTTTTTAAGAGGAGGGATATTTATGTTAGTCAATTATACGAATCACCCTTATAGCAGATAAATAATTTCATGCCTTTAAGATTTCGGGGCTATTTCTCTTTTCCGTAAAATGGAAATGAAATTCTTTTTTAAAATAAAATATAATTTACAAATATTAAACACCACTATATGTTTCAAAACATTTATTAATTAAAATTTAAGACTTAATATATATATATACACTCCTGTGTCTATGCCAAAAGCGATTTAACTCACTCAATTTTACATTTTTAATTAACAAATATTTCAAAACCTATAACCGAGTGTTTTATTTTTTACTTTACAAAATATTTCAGCGAAAGTTGGTCGAAAGTCTAAATTTTTCCCTTTAAGTATTGTAACCCACTTAACATAATTCTGTTATTAAGTCAAAAAATATGTTTTTGTATTTAGAAAACTAGAATCATATGCTCTACAAAGTTGATATATGCTATGGCACTCATGTCTTTCACCTTGCTATCACGAATTAGACTGGTATTTCTTCTCTGCCAGTCTTTTTCCCCGTTTTCTTATAGTCGGTCTTTCTATTCCACTTTAACAGAGCAAAGGAAAACAATTATGATATATAATTAATTATTAACTTAGCTAATATTTTCTTAGCTAAAATTTTTTTTATTCTCTTTTTCTATATAAATTAACTGTTTCCATTTAGAAACAGACCATGATAATAATTAATAAATTATTATACATATTCTGTAGATAGGGTGAGATTTAAATATAGGTTAAATAAAATACATATTTCTAATAGCATGTCCTGGGGAGAATTTGAAAGAAGTCTCATCAGGGTGTTTATAAATAACTGTGACGGCAGTCATGCTAAAGTTAATTTACATTAACCAGACGTGGTCTTCAGGGCGTGGCAACCAGCAATTTTGGGGTGTATATTAAAAAAAATTGTTTTTTATAATGTACCTCTTTCCCCTATATTTGCATAGCTAACAGAAATAAAATAAAAAAAGAGATTTGAGAAGAAAAAAGAAAAAAATTAAATTTTTATAAAATTAATTTATTCCCCATTTTTGTTAAATAATTTCCCTTTGAAAAAGTTTCATGAAAAAAAAACATGTCAGCTGCTTTTATTTAAAAGGGAAATTTATCTCTTAAAAATATCAATTAATCTTAAGAATAATTAAAACTGATTTGGCTTTGATATTTTTGCTTCAAATAGTATTATATAACTACATAGTAGGGGTTTGTTTTCAAAAAGGTTTAGTTCTCAAAGCATGCATGAACTATATGTAAATAATTCCTTTAAGATAAATGATTTATTTGAATTTTAAAGAAGTTGCAAAAACTTCATTACCTTTTGATTTTCTTAAATAGTTCACAAAGAAAATAGAAATTTTTATCTCTATTCATTCAATTAATGAATTATTTTTATATTTATTTATTACTAGCGGTGGTAGGCCCTGGCGGGCGGCGTCTCGGGATATGACTAAGAGTTGTCCAGATAAATGCATTTTAATTAAAATATAAAAATATATGAAATAAAAAATCGAGTGGAAAATAAATTTTAGAGGGGGAGATAGGAGGGGAAGGGCCGATAGAACTTTCTGAGGTCTGTAATGCCATTTTTCAATTGTTTACTCGTCATTTTAAATTTTATTAAAATCGAGTGAAAATTAAAAAAAAATATATTTTAGGGGGGAGGGGGCGTAAAGAGGGGAAAACCTTTTGAAATGTTGAATTTTAGGGGGAGTAAGAGTTTTTATTTTTCATTTTAAAGATTTGATTAATATATCTTTCGTAAAGAGAGTTAGAACCTGTTTTTCAATGCTTTCCTATGAGAGATTGAGAACCCCTGATAACGGAGATTCCCTACCCCTAATTTGATATAATGATAGCCTAAAACCACCCCCGGAAAATTCTCTACCCATTAAAAAAAAATCCGTGAAAATCGGTCCAGTAGTTCCGGAGTCTAAACAATACGAAATAATCACTTTGTGCTCACAGACACAAAATTCTCACACAGACGGATATATGGTATAGAGATATACTTTTCTATATGATTTTATTCTTGTTTCAACAGGCTTTGAGATGCTGCAAACCTCGTCAGAATTTGTCTAGTCGACAGTAAGTGCTGAGTAACCGATCCTGTTAGACGTGGCCCGAGCGCTGGTCCCTATCATCTCCAGAGGTACTTATTTTGGTAAGTAACCTTGTCTTTAAATTTCATTTTTAAATTATATATTTACTGATATATAAATCTTTGATAAATTCAAAGACTTAATTATTAAAAACAAATTAATTGTGGTTTGGTTGGAGAAAATATATATATATCCCCACCCCCACCCCCCCAAAAACATAATTAATTGTATTCAAAGTACATAATCGATAGTTTTGCTATAGTTTCAATTTTCTATCAACAGACGAAAGAGTGAGTGAAGGACTCGCCGAATATGAATTTCCAATTCCCCTCTCAGTGTGTTCTTTAGCCGCTTTTAGAAATATAATTAATATATGAGTATATACATAGTACATGTATATCCCTTTCATTGTTGGGAAGATCCTCTGCATGGAACTGTATGATATTAACACATCTGATAATATTTGGGTATTGTTCTTGTCTCTCAAATATCTCCATGACAAATCCCCTCCCTCCATCAGCATTGGAAACAATTTCCGCCTCCGACCACGGATTCATAAAGTTAAGGCAGTTGATGTCAAAGAGCAGAGCAAACAAAGGGGAGGCCACCCTAGGGTTAAATGCTACCTTCCTTTGAACCAATTTCGGCCTAAGATACACCCCATACATATATATATTATTATATCTAAATAGATACTTTTTATCAAATTATCTTAAGCCAATAAACACACTATTTAATCTTTTTGCTCTCCCTTAAAAAATATTAAAAAACGGCAGTAAAAAGAGGAATAAATTTTTTGCAAGTATCAAACTTTTTAAGAATAATAAAAATAAAAGGGTGGGAAGCTAATCGAAAATTATATTAGAGAATTTTAAATTTTAAAGATTCGATCAGCACCCCACTCTTTTATTATAATAAAATTTATCACTGAGATTTATTTGCTTGAAATTATAATTATACACTCAGGAGCTCCCTACTGGTGATTAAATGGATTGAAGCTAAGACCAAGACTGGATTTTTTCTGCTCTCTGTTTGCCAGTCTATCTCCTACTTTGACATCAATAGTCGGACCCATTATAATTTTTCCACTTCTCAGAATTAAGAAAAATGTGTAACTCATATCATCAGATTAAATGTTGAACTATGGTTATTTTTCAAAATTGTAATCTCATATTTGAATATTTTATTTTATACACAAAAGAGAATCCTAAATAAATACAAAATTTCATAACAATTGGAAAAACAAACAATACAAATACTTTTTACTTATTATATTTTCTGCTTCACGGGCTCTATTCACTTGTCTAAAATATCGAAACACGTGTGGTTGTGATCTCTAATAGAAAAAAGTAAAAAGTAAAAAGTTGTTTGGTAGGTGGCGGCATCTACTCTCGTCTCCTGTTCAGCTTCACTCTCGCAATCTACCTTTTAGATCATTATTCAAATTAACATTTCTGATATTAAAGACAATTTTCTTATAATAATCTCGATTATATATTTATTAAATTTTTCTCAGAATTACTCAACAAATGACATCATCATCCACTTAATAGAAAAAAGAATTCCCATGCCAGTTTCAAAATGATTCATAGAATATATTCATATTATGCTAATATAAAACTCTCAAGAAAATATTTTAATTATTACTATCGGTGATACTTGCGACCAACTAAGAGAATTCCCTTATGTTTTTTCCTTATAAATAAGTATAAAGAAAAAAATTAATAGATTTATCCCAAGTACGTATAATATGGAACACCTGGAAATCATTCTATGATTAAAAAATCTGGTGTGACTGGCGACAGCACACAACTTTCTCTTACCCTTCGGTAAGAGAAAGTTGGGCACTGTGCTGGTCACACCAGATTTTTTGTGTCGAGATATATTTAGTTTCCGATAGCACCTTAGTTTCAAACTTGCATTTTAAATGTTGACTGCTTCAAATAAACTATGGTTATTTTTCAAAATTTTAATCTCATATTTGGACATTTTATACACAATATAGAATCGTAAATAAATACAAAATTTCATAAGAATTGGAAAAAAATTTTAAATGCGTAAAAAGTTCCAAAGGGGACCCCCTTTTGAATCGAAATTAACATATAAATCCCTATAGGAAATTAACATTAGGCCTATGAGAGAAGGCGGAGAGACAGGCGATAATGTTTGCAAGTGAGAAAGAGAGTAATATATGTTTTCCCGGAAACAATTAAAGACACAAATAAAATAAAAAAAATGGGAATTTAAATAATAATTGATTTTTAATCTAATAAAAAAGAAAAAGATTTAAATTCCGTTACCATGGCAACCAGTTCTATCTTTCCTATGAAGAACAAGAGTAAAGTGGTCTTCAGAAGATTTCAACGGCAAAATGAGAATATACATTTTAAAGAGCATCTAAAAATAGTTAATTTATGAATTTTAAAAAAATCCTTGGAGGGAATTTTGAGAAAATCGAAAAAAACTGAAAAAGTACATCAGTAAAGTACTAGTACTTTTTGGCCGATTTTGTTCAAAAGCTTATTTTGAGATTCTTCAAAGGTACCTAAGTTAAATATAAAATTTCAATCCGGTAGCTCAATTCCTTCATGTAAAAAATGGTTCCACACATAAGCACACACACACACACACACAGACCAATTTGGGACCCACTTTTTGGACTCAGGGGACCTCAAAACATGTATATCATAAAATCTCGACATCGAATTTTTGAATGATCGCAATATTTCTCTCTATATATTTATATAGGGTAAGAGAAAAAAATACGGTGTGACTGGCGCACAGCACACAACTTTCTCTTACCCTTTGGCAAGAGGATGTTGTGTACTTTGCTTGTCACACCAGATTTTTTGTGTCGACATCTATTTAGTTGCTCTTAGCACATAAGTTCCAAACTTGACCACGCGATTCATATATGGCTACGAATGCTTCCACATCAGTAAAGTGTACTTGAAACGATTTCCACGAAAAATTTCAATGATATACTTTTTAAAGAGCATCTAAAAAATAATTCATTTATGAATTTTTTTCGTGAAAATTCTAAGACTTTTGATTAAAATTCATAAATCAATCAGGGCCGGATCTAGGGGGGGGGCAGTGGGTGCGTGTGCCCCGGGCGGCAGATATCATGGGGCGGCAATTAAAGAAAAATTTACTAAAAAAAAGGTAAAATGATATGAATTTTGTATAGAAAATTTTAAAGAGGGGGCGGAAAATTAAATTTTGCCCCCCCCCCCTAAAAAATCTTCTAGTTCCGGCTCTGAAATCAATTATGATACTCTCTGAAATGTATAAATTCTCCTTTTGCCCTGAAAATTGTTTGAAATACTTTTACTGATGTAGTATTTCAGTTTTTTCCAATTCATTTTCCGGATCCCTAAGGGGATTTGCATGTAAATTTCGATTCAAAAGGACCTTTGGAACTTTTTACACATTTCAAAAGATTTTATTCAATTCTTATGAAATTATATAATCATTTAGGATTCTCTATTATGTATAAAATATCCAAATATGAGATTAAAATTTTGAAAAATAACCATAGTTTATTTCAAGCAGTCAACATTTAAAACTCGTTTGGAACTAAGGTGCTATGGGCAACTAAATATTCTCGACATCTCGACAGATCCTTCCTTATCTTTAAGAATAAAACCAAAACAATAGAGGTTTTTTAATTAGATGATTGAATTTAAATTAGTATCGATTTCTTATTAGTTAATTTTATAATCCCCCAATCAAGTTATTTAAAAATTTAAACTTGTACTTTTTAATTTAATAATGTTTTTATGTTTTACAATAGGGCTATGTTAGGTTTTTTGTCAATAGCAAATATTGGCCTTGATTTTTAAAATTTCTTCCGTCAAATTGAGTGCAGAGTTCATCGACGAGAGGCTTATGAGTCGGCCTTCTAGTGAAGAGCCAATTAGGCCAGAAAACAACCTTTTTTTTATGGTTCGGTCCATTCGATGAATTTAAATATTGGCCTTGGTCGTAAATGGGAAATGCATTTCCCACGATGACGAGGACCTCGCGGGTTTATTGGTCCCCGTGACAAGTCTTTATGGTCTCAGGTACCTAATTGGACGAAAAACCAAGCCAAGATTACAACAAGCATGCGCCGAATCCCACATTGTGTGTTCTCGATTGGTATTTACAAGCATCAAGCGCCATAAGCACACCAAAAAATCCACATCCCCAATTAATCGCCTACTCTATATAGATTTTATTATAAAAAATGGAATAATATTTCACAAATTTCTTCTTTTTCTGAAGTCATCGAATAACTTGAAAGCTCCGCACGGCTTCAAAGTTGTTTCCTAACCATAAGATTAGATTTGTTTAGAATTTTGAGTTCATTTTACTAATAGCATTACCTAAATTTTTATGGCCGATTTCAATATTTTTGTTTGAAAAAGTGCATCGCATAAAAAGGAAAATTAATACAATATATAAGCATTATTGTATTGTGCTCATTTACATCATGCAAATGGTGTAAAATAAAAGCACTCTGAAATTTAAAATATTTCATAAGAGAATATTATAAGTCTACAGGTATATTCAATAGATCCCCTGGTCACCAGTTTATTTCAATTATTTATTATTTTTAAATATTATCGTCCTTAAAATTATTTTTGCATTCATTTTACGTTTTTGTTTTAATTTAAAAATCGATGCCTGCTTTCATAAAGTCGTCTCTTTTTTCTCCTCTCAAAAATTAATTAATTATGAATTTGATTTAGTAAGTAAAAAGCCATTAGAGCCATTCCAGATGTTTTCTTTAATGTATTTATATTAAGGTCATCAAGAGGCAGCATCGCAGGAAGGGCCCAATAAATTGCAAACCCTTGCTCTCTTGCTTCTCCTTTTTCATTGCTGTTTCCCCTCTTCTTTTTAAGTTCCATTCTTTAATGACATTCCTCATCTCGGATGAGACTTTTGCCTTTTTATTTACTTGATAAAGCATCTCACCCATCATCATCTCTAGTTCTGTTACTAAAGCCGTGTATTGATACTTTCAAACAAGATTATATACATATACATGTATTTTCAATATTTTTGTCAATTAATATTATTAGTTTTGTTTCAAAATAAACCAATGTTTTATTTTATGAAGAAGAAGAGTCAGCTAAAAAATTAATTATTTTTTTAATTTTCTAATTTTTTGACCTCTGCTTTTCGAAGTTTTATTAAAATATTTGACAATAATATTAATGTTTTATTTTGCCAAAAATTCAAACACTTTTATAACACCTGTAATATACAGGGTGCGCCTCGGGAACTTCCTTATTTTAAACAATGATAAAACAAAAAGTATTGGAGATATCATTTTAATTAATTTTTTTACCAAGCGGTACATTTAAATTTTTTTTCATTGCTTTTTGAAAATGATATCTTGAAGGTAACCGCCGTTCTGCTCAAAACATTGGAAGAGTCGAAATCTGATGTTTTGGACAACTTCGGCCAGCATTTCCGTGTCGATCTTGGCGATAGGATAACGAATATTGTTCTTCAGCTGATCCAGGGTTTGCGGACGATTAGTATACACCAAGAATATGAGATATACCCATAAAAAACAATCACAGGGTGATAAATCTGGCGAATGCGCTGGTCACTCTAAATCAAGATAAGACGTTCGGCCAGATTTATCCTGTGATTGTTTTTTATGGGTTTATCTCATATTCTTGGTCTATACCAATCGTCCGAAAACCCTGGATCAGCTGAAGAACAATTTTCGTGATCCTATCGCCAAGATCGACACGGAAATGCTGGCCGAAGTTGTCCAAAACTTCAGATTTAGACTCTTCCAATGTATTGATCAGAACGGCGGCCACCTTCAAGATATCATTTTCAAAAAGCAATAAAAAAAAAAATTAAATGTACTGTAGCGCTAGATAAATAAATATAGGGTACGAGAAAGTAAAATTAATTAAAATAATATCTCCAATACTTTTTGTTTTATCATTGTTTTAAATAAGTAAGTTCCCGCGCCGCACCCTGCATATTTGACAGCCAAGAGCGAACTTCTCTCGAAATGAGGACAAAAAATAAATAAATAAATAAAATTTGTAAAAGAAAACTAATGAAAAACACAACGTTTTTACGAGCTTAATGCCTTCATCAATGCTATACAGCCAAAAAATGATATCACTCTGATTGGCTCAACGTTTCAGTTCCTTTATTTTAAAATTATATGGGATAAAGCATATAATAATGAACTGAGGATAAAGTCAGTTCAATATCAATAAATATGATACTCAGAATCGGTCAGTCCAGTATAGGCTATACTATAGAAACTATTCCGTCGATATGTATTTTTTTTAAATTAATAATTAGCCAATTAATTTTTTATTTAATCAAAGATTAAACTTCGATTTTTGTATTTTTTACGTAAAAATTATCAATTTTTGTTTTCATTGGCCCATATGATAGGCAGGGGAGGATAAATTAGGGACCCTGTAAAAGGATATGGTGCCTTTGAATCCAAATTGGTTCATAAAAAAAATTTTAAAATATTTTCGTAATTTTTTTCTTTTGAAAAACATATATTCCGATTTAAAATTAAATTGCTTTTTGCCCGAACCCCAGGCAATTTTTTTTTTTTTTTTTTGGAAGGGGGGGTGTATTAATACAGCCCTCGGGGCACGGCAAGCCTCTCGGCGGCCCTGCATTTTCGACTTGTTTATTTATATTTTTAATAGATCTTAATAGATAGATAAAATGTCCCAACTGACCTACACTTGAATTTCCTTATACATCAACATCAACATCAACTGTTGAGAATGAGAGAGCGAAAGGCCCGGTGCTTACAAGACAAATGAGTTCTTTTTATTTTTTTGCTGCCCCTTAATGGCCTTGTACAAGTCTCTCTTCCTGGCCATCCTGCAAATCCATCATCAACTCCAAGCTCATTTCAATATTCAAACAACGACAATAGAAGAGACACCAAATGACTCCTCCTTAAAATGAAAATATATTAATCACTCGGATGTCATCTCTCAAAACATTCCTTTAAGAGATTTTAACAAGTTAATGAAATTTAAAATTAAAAATAATGAGAATCGCAGCAGAAAATATAAATTTTTTCTTTATACTATTAAAGAAAAGTTAGCTTAAATGAACGGATTAAGGCAGTAAAACGTCACAAGCTCGGTACAAAAATAAGCGAAATAATTACAACAAATTTTTTAGTTCCTAATCGAATAAATTTTATTCTTATTTGTCGTTCATTAGCTAGGGGTTCATTACTATTTTTTTTTTATTATTATTTTTAGGATGCAAATACTTTTGGGAAGCGTTCTAACTTTAATAGCTCTCATTTGTATCACCCTCAGGAGACACAAGTGAAATTTAAAAAATAATTTGCACGGAATATTTTTTTAAAAAACATTACACAAACCTAAACCAATACCAACACACAGAGATATAAACAAACTCACACAGATACATATATACATTTAAATATACAACAGCAGTAATAAATTCAACTTGTTTTCAAAGTAAACACCAACAAAATGTTTTTTTTTTTTTTTTTTTAGCAAAATAAATTTGTTATATAAACTAATTTATTCTTTGAACGTTTGTGCATCCTTTAGTTTGAAGAAATCATCCTAATTGATATATAAGTCACGCCTTTTTTCAGCAAATTTCATATGCAATTAATCCAGTAGTGATGATAGTTCTTATTTACTTGAATAAAATTGAAAAATAAATTAAAAAATTTAAAAAAATTTGTTAAATATATCAATGTATAGATCATTGCGACAGAAAAACGTCACGTCGCCTAGTATATAAAATGGTAGAAGTTTTAAAATATATTTTTATTAAAAAATATCTGTATTATTTAATGATTGGTCCTGAACAAGGAGCAGCTCACTTTCACCTGTTCATTTTCTAGTTTATCATTCCCTGAATGACACTTGAACCGAGGTCGGTCTCAAACCAGCAGAGAAGTCACGAACGGTCAAGGCGTTTCGCTCTTTAATTAATGCATACAAACCCTGGGAAATATTTTATTATAGCACTGAGATTGTTTTCAAATTATACTCAACCAATAATCTGATTTTTATTACGCATTAACATTATATGTCTTTATCATGGAGAAATTCACTCTCTCTCGAAGATTATTTTTTGCAATTTACCTCTTCAATGAAGAGAGAGAGAAAATGCGCTTTTGTGTTTACATCGTTTTGTATTAACTCTATAACTTTTACTTTAAAAGAACATATACAGTATTTATAATTAATAATTGAAGCTTGTAGCTACTCTCATCAACCAAGGTGTAGTAGGTTATAGGAAAAATTAAAATTTTTTTATAATTTTAACTTTTTTATTGTATCTTTTTTAGGTCAAGAGGATTGCAATCATCACTTTTGGAAACGTTTATCCATCTTCAGGACCTACAATCAAACATAGTATTACAATTTTATGTTCACCTCTATACGTTTTTAGATTTTTAAAGATTTTTTTAAATAATTAGATCACAAAGTATCAACAGTATTTATAATCATCGATTTTGTCGCATTACTCGTGAATTATATTGACAACTACACAATTAAATTTTTATTTTAAATCTTTTGGTCAAAAAAAGTATTTTGAAGTAACTTCAATTCAAAATAGTTTTTTTATTAATTAAAAAAAAGTTTCACATCTTTTAGTATTCTTTACAAAATATTTGAGAATTGGTTCATGTTATTGTTATTTTTATTTTTATGAATGAAATAAAATATTTTGTAAAAAAAAAAGTAGAAAACCTGAAGTAGTTATAAGTTCATAACCAAACGTTGCTTGAAAGTTTTTTTTTTTTTTTTTATAAAAATTAATTGATTCTAGCCAGTCTTTATTTGGCCCAGCAGATAGGCAACCATTTTTTTTTTATAAATAAATTTAAATTTGCTCTTTGTTATATCAGGGCTAAGCTTATGACCCCGGGGATGAATTGTACCTTAATAATTAATTTTAATAATTGTGGTGAAGACTCAGTCCCAGGGGCCGAGCCGCTTAGTCTCGTACTCTCGACGGCTTTATATTACATCAACTCATAGACAACACAACAGTCAAAATTAGAAATTTTTAATTCACTGATATTAAAAAAAACTTACTTGAAATGAAATTTTAATTTAATCCGAGTTGTCTTTAGGAAATTTTAAATAGATTTGTGACCGGCATGACTTCTCCATTCGTGTTATTTATTTATGAAGCTAATTTAATCCGTTTCTGTTTCTGGTTGTCAACCCAAAGGCAGCATCAACCGAGCTTTGTTTATGTTTCAAAGATGGTCCAGAACTCATTCGAACTGTTTGTCATTTCGAATTAAAATAGACCAAATGGCATTGATGACATTTGACCTAATTAGCATTTATTTTTAAAGAGTTCATGTTCAAATAACTCATTTTATGTGACATTAAAAAAAACTCCGATGTTCACTTGTTTTAAAAAAATTTAATTTATAAGCATATCTCTCTATAGTATAACAATAAATAAAATAATAACTAGAAATATAGGAAATAAGTACAGTTTTAATAAAAATAATATTTAATATAATATAAATATGGGAAGTGAAGGTTAGAACATAAATAAAAAATGCGGACATTCGTTTTTTAGATTAATTTATTTCTTCCCAGCTGACGTTTATAGTATAAATATAATTATTTTTAGTTAAATAGTTTTCGCTACCTATTTGAATCAGATATTAATGTACTAATGCTCCGACTAGCTACGCCACTGCATATACTAATGCCTTGATTCTGACTTAGTAAAGTATAGAGATTTTTAACAAATTTGTGGCTCAGACAAATAGATATACTCACAAAATTTGCTAAATAATCATTTTTATTAATAAATAATGGCAATACACTGTATAGTCTAGCTTGTTTTATTCAAAATTTAATTTTTTTTCTACTGGATGGACACTTCTTCAATAAAACTTTATCGATTTTCTTTATTAGATATTCTCATGTTAATTTATCAGGAAACTCAACTTTATTAATCAATTCTATTTTAAGGATTACTGTGGAATAATTTGTTATTGACATTACTTATATAAGAAGTTGATTGCTGCCACTTTTTGTGACGACTCAGGTGCTTTTAAAGTAGAAGTACTCTCGAACATAAAACCCCGATAGCTGAACTACTTAGTCATTTGCAGAAGGTTTTTTTCTATTATTATTTATTTATTTTTTTTTTTTTTGGTTGCAGAGAAAAAAATTTGAATTTGAAAATAAAAATATTTATTCTATACATACCTGGTATGTATTAACAAAATGACATAGTGAATATTAACTTTTTTCCCGTTGACCATAGCACCCTCCATTAGGGTTCACATCCCCTTGGCAAGGGATGAAAAGATGTACTCTATTCTTTGTTAGGTTTTCCCATTTTCTTTCCATAAAACTTTACCTATCTGACACCTATTTTTTTTTCCTCTGTTAATGTAATAATGAGTTTTTTCTAGTTTATTAATAGGTTTTCTTAAACTTGCTCTAATTTAAAAATTATTATAATTAATAGGTATCGGCCTAAGAGCTGTCATGTTTGTTTGTCTTTTGGTGATTCGTAGTGAGAAGGCGATGTTGAATTGGAAATGAGAGCTGCGTGTGGTCAAGGCTAGCTAATTGCTGCAGAGTTGTGATCAAGGACCGCAGGGGCCATTTAGCCACGGCAACAAAAGGCCTTTTAGTGTATGTGTGGGGGAGGGCAGAGCCCGAGGGCCCCCCCTGGCTTACAACCATATCCGGGTTGCAATTTGCGTTTGCGTTCGCGACCGGTTCGCCGCTTCACCAGCTCCGGGTGTCTCCAGGGTCAGGTCGTCCCTCTCTGGGTCATTCGGCAACGCTTCCCTCTAAAGCATCTCTTTCTTTTTTATCGTTAGAGAATTAGAGCAGCGGCCCACTCACAAAACCCTTCATTTTACATAGCCCTTTTCCACTTAGATAACTCCAGGTGAGGCGACTCGACTGCTAGAGCCATTTGTGCAACTTTTCTTTATTTATTTATTATTCCTAAAAACTTTGTTAAGGTGCGCGTCTCGAAAAGCCGTTAGAAGACAATTCACTACCAAGTTACTCTAGGCGGCAAGAGATGGCGTTAGTTTTTCCCATAGGGATACAAGATATTTATTCCATTTTATTTGAAAGATTCCAGCTAATTTAGGGTAAAAAATTAATTATTTTTTAACACAATGATTACTAATTTAATTATCTATAAGTTATAGAGCCAATTTTTTTAAAATATCTTTTGATTAATGCGATTAATCTAAAAAAAAAAATTATTTTTTCGAAAATCAAAAAAAGGGCTTCTATAAGTTGTAACTATTTTAAATAGCTTTAATTTAAAAAAAAATTGAGGTTGATAGCTTCAAAATTGTGGCCGCAATCTCCCAAAATTAGCACCCCGAGACTGCGCACCTTAAAAGATGTTTTCTCCTTGATGTAAGAATGATTGAATTCGATATTTTCAAATGCTTGCTTATAGATCGCTGGATTATTATTTCGATATATGCAAAGGTCCCCATCTCTCTTGAAATTTTCAATTTTCTTTTACTTCTATTTATTCAGTCTCTTTCTGTTCCCATCTTCCAGTTGTGGGTCATAATTTTAATAATCTTCTCTTATTTAATGAGGTTGTATTATGAGCAGGGTTCCGATTTTGCATATTTTTTTCTCAATTTCTATTCCTCTCATTTTCCGTATTTGAGCGTTTTAGAGTCTCAGGACCCAATTAAACAAATTTTATTATCTATCTAAATGCATATTTGAGCTCATATTTTGCATGTTTTCTTAGTTTAGATATTTCGCAAATTTTTGTGTTCCAGATGATGAAAAATTATGAAATATTAATAGATAGATAAAAAATAATACTTTTAATTAAAATATTAACTTATTAAAGATTGTTTTCAAATTATTTTTCCAAAGCATCGGAGGCCATTTTGATCTCCTCTTATTTTCCTAAATTAATGACGCAACATTTATTTAAGCAGGATTCTCTTTTAGGCCGAACTTTTTTCTTAGTGATTGTGCTATTTCCATTATCCATTTATTTTTTTAACAACCAAGTAACCGGTTAATTTTTACACGATTAATTATATTTTTTTTTTTTTTAATATTAATAGAGAAATTATTTCATTTATTATTCACTGATCGTCAAAAAAATCTTTAAACCAGAATTCTAAATAAGGAAAATGTTATCTAATTCTCTGATTTTATTTTTTTTTTTCATACTATTACATGTCGTTCAAGAGAAGTAAATTAATAATTGTCATGTTTATTTAGCCAACTGGTTGCCATTGAGACTCAGATTTGCCTCTCCCAAAGCTCTCCTGAAAAGTCAACAGAGCAGAGGGCATCTCACAAAAGGTTAGCCTGCCTCTATTTCTGTTCATTTCGAAATATCCAATGAAAATATTTTATTTGTACACACAGATAATCCAGAAATATATATGGATATGTCATTATAAAATTATTTATTCTTATGAATAATAATATTATCATTAACCGTACTTGATTTGTTCTTTTGTCATTCAAATCAATCGATAAAAATAATATTTGTTCATTTGAACTTTGCTGGTTTGAAATCAAAATTTTACTTTCTCTTACCTTATATGTAATATATAGAGAGAATATTGTCAAAAAAATCATGACAAAAATTCGATGTCAAGATTTTGATGGAAATACATGTTTTGAGGTCTCCTGAGTCCAAAAAAGTGGGTCCCGCAAATTGGTCTGTCTGTGTGTGTCTATTCAATTTAAAGCATGCAGGAATTGAGCTTAGAGGTTGAAATTTTATATTTAAGTTAGACACCTCCCCCCCTCCCCTTGAGGGGGGATTACTGATGTACTTTACAGTTGTTTTTTTTTCGATTTTCTCAAAATTCGTTGTATGCTGTGCAACCATCACACCAGATTTTTTAAATTTTCATCTATCCTCTATAAGTAATTATATATGTAATACAATCAACATACAATTAAAAATATTTAAATTTTTCCAATTTGTATTAATAATAGGCCTATTGATATATCTCATATTCCCAGGCACTATGTTGTGATTAACTCTGATTTTTTTAAAATTTCCTTTTATAATGTTCTAAATCTCTCTCCACCCACCCCTTCGATATTATCAATTTTAAAGAAATGATTGTTTCCGACATGCATCTAAAATCAAATTAAACAATCTGCTGGTACTGATAGTATTTTTTCTATAAAATATATAAACACAAGAAGAATTCCAAATATGAGTTTTTTATTTATATATAAACTAAGATGTACACGAAATACAGATTCATTAGAGGGTTAAATAGAATAAGATTTTATTTGGGTTATAATAATGAAATCAAAGCTCTTATTCAATCAAAATTCCAACGAGATTAGTCCGCACAAATTAATCTAGTTTAATTAGGCCTATCTATTGAGTAATTGCTCGTTTATGTCTATCCAAGCATTATAAATTTAATATATTTTTAAGAGTTGATTTCACTGTCGGTCAACTAATAGGCTGTAAATTTAACTCCTCAAGAATCATCATCCTTAAGAGTCGTCAGGTGAGTTGAGTTGAGATTAATCCTGGCGTTGTTTCGTTTGTTCATCCTGCTCGTTTCCCTGCCGTTTTTTATTTTTTTTATTTTTATAAACTAATATAAAAATTAAATTATCATAATTGATTTCCACTTCCTTTAGAGAGATAAATTATAATGCTGTGGTGGGAGTAAGTGGAAAGCCGGGGGGGGGGGGGGGCTTTCCCCTTTATCTTTTTAGAATTGATTCTTTTATTTAAATTACTCCTTTACTGTTTTTCACTTTAAAATCCGAAATTTTCATATAATTTTTAATTTTTTTTAATAGTCATTGTAAGATCAATGACTTTCGTAAGTGAATTGTACCCAAATTATTATGACGATCACTTTGGGAATATCATATATTAATACTCCGTTTGAACAAATAATTTCTTTATTTAGAAACTCTATCGATGTTTCGACCGAGTCGCACCAACAAACATTCTCAAAAATTGTTAAATGTAAAATATGTATATATGTATACATGTATAATGAATTTTTTTAAATATATATATAAGTTTATGTTTCTAGATGTATAGCCTACATAGAACTGGAGATGAGATATTAAAATTATCTCGAAACGTCTCCAAAAAGAAAAGGCGAATGGAGGCATTTTATTTTGGCTGAACCTGGCTGCCCTTTTCCTTTTCTCGACATCAATAAAATTTTTGACGAGCATTTTCGGCTTGATCTAATCAAACTCTCCATATCATGTGGTGCATAAATGGTTTTGGTTGTTGGAAGGTTCGGCCACCCAAATACGGTCGACTTTCGATAATTCGAAATTCAAGGGACCACAAGAAAAATTCGAAAGTTTCGAGTTTTTGAATTTTCAAGAAGTTTGAATTATCAAGAGAAGAGAAAAAAATTCGAATTATTAAGTTTTTATTATATTTTTGAAAATATGTATGAACTTGCATAAATTTTATATATAGCCTAAAACAAAAAAAAAAGTAGGCTCACTGGTAGAGTTTCTGCATCTTGTGCTAGGGGTCAAGAGATCGCATCCCCATTTTTCTATTTGCTAATTGGACATGGCATTTGTTTAGAAATCACCGCCTGAGAATGCAGAAAAATCATTTACCGGGATTTCGTCATTTGGGTGGCCTACCTGCAGCCAAAAACGAACTACCTGAAACATATTCGGAGTTTCTCTTTGAGGAATGTTGTTCTAGATCAAATGACTATTTCAAATCAATTTCTGCTGAATATTTCTAATGGATTATTTAGCAGAGTAAGGGGTGGTGTCTCTTCTCAAAACCAATTTTATGGTTTCAGAATGAAAAAAATCGAGAACGACTTCCCCAAAACTTTCTCGTATATTATTTTGGAGTGATGTCTCTGTGTGTGTATGTGAACACGATTGCTTAAAAACGCAAGCAGCCAGATCGATGGAATTTGGTATATACCCCTTACACTAAAATTGTAGATTTCTATCAGCTTTTGGAGTAAATACATTACCTGGAAGTAGTACTCATTTATTTCACAAATTCATTTGTTTATATTTATATGTTTTTTAATGACATTTGTATAATTTTTGACGCATTTACTCCAATAGTTGATAGAAATCTACAATTTTAGTGTAAGAAGTATATACCAAATTTCCTCGATCTGGCTTCATGTGTTTTTAAGCAATCGTGTTCACACACACACACACACACACACACGGACACCCAAAATTGTATATTTGGACTCTGGGAGGTCTAAAACGTGGACATCACAATCTCGAAGTCGAATTTTTTACGATTACAATACTTTCTCTTTATATTCTATACGAGAAAGTAAAAATGAAAAAAAAATCTCCCCTTCTCTCTTTAAGTCGTAATAGTTTTATCTCTTGAAAAATTTCGTAAATCGTTCCTCCGTATTGAGACGGCATAATTTATTTCTTTTGAAGTGATCGTGCGATATAAAATTCTTAAAGCCAATGACAAGTTCTATCTTATTTTATTTTTTTGACATTTTTCTATTTTATCTCTTTGAGTATCTCATTAAGAAATTCTTTACATTTTAATGTTATTTTATATAAACTTTTTTTTCTTTTATTTCCTTCATTTCCTTTCCTAAATGATCAAAATCCTTGAATATAAAATTAAATTACTTGACAAATGAAAATTAAAGATGAATAAATAATATAATAAATCCCCCCTCTTTTCGGAATTTGAATAAAATATCTATTATATTCTACGCTTTGGCAAATCTTTAATATTTTAATTATTCATTCTATTTAAATATAAATAGGTCCGTACATCTTATACTCTCATAATATAATTATACTCTCAATAAATAGTATTTTTTAATTTAATTAGGCTTATAAATAGATGCAAAAATTAATTTTATTAAAATTAATTTGGAATATAAAATTATTCACATGAAAGCATATCATTTTGCAGTGCCATGTAATGAGAGATTACATTTTCACATGTAGGGCCGGATTTAAATTTGTGCCGCCCAGGGGCACTGAAGAAAATGACGCCCTATGACTGAAATTTTTTTTAATAGTTTTCATATCTTATTTTTTAAGAATTAGAATAACTAATAAATTGCAGAAAATTTATTATATATTATATATATTTATTAATTAATTAATTATATTATTATTAAATTTTTTTTCACTTTCCAAATTTTGCCGCCCTGGGCACTAGCCCCGACTGCCCCTAGTGTAAATCCACCACTCTTCACATGTAACATATAAAACACCTTTATTCAAAATATACTAAAAGAATGAAATTTATGTAAAATTTTCTAAAAATGGAAAATTAATATATTCTATATAAGATAATTTTTATTTTTATTAAAGCGATTTTGTTTTTTATTTTTTCATAATAAATACGCTTAAAAATTCAAAATTTCTTTAAATAAATAAATACACAAAATTCTGGTGTTACAAGCAGAGAACACAACTTTCAATGCTTGGATATCCTGTTCGAGTCCAGGAGGGGCAAATTTCTTTAATTAAAAAATGCTTTTAATTAAAATACACCAAAATGAGGCAAATAACTATATAAATAAATTTTCTTTTTTCTTGTTATTCAACATTACTAAAAAAAAACAAACTATTATTTAAGAAAAATCAACAAAGGAATCTTCGGCTTCCCGGCTACTGCTCTAACCATTAATTTATTCTGACGCATCTATTACTTTTTTTTTATAATTTTATATCACGTAAGAGAGTCGAATAAGATAGAAATAAAATTATTATAAAATTCAAAGCAGATATAAATAAATCATTCTAGTCTTCTTTAATGGTTTCAAATTTCGTTTTGTTTATCTTTTCAAAATATAATTTTAAAAGTTATTAGTAAAGCTAAAATTTGTTCCCCTCCATGATAAATAAAGTCGGTGTTTTTCTTCGATGATGGATCGTCGTCGGTGCGACAGGAGACTTTGAAGTTTAGACGTACGATGTTTGATGCTCGATGTTCAAGGATGTATAGAGTACGTTTGACACGACGGGCGGTCTCACCATCTAAAAAAAAAAGTAAAAACCATTTCAGAACTGAAAGAGTAAACGGAGCGCCTACAGGTCGTTCACGATTCACTTGCACAGTGGATGATGACTCTACTTTCTTTTAAACTAATCATCAGTTTGACAAACCAAATTGGATGCTTAATTTTCTAATTTAAAAAAAAGCTTTATCCTCCAGGGAGCGTAACCTTGGTAGGTCTATTTTTCTTGAAAATTATACACCTTGGGATCTCTCAATTCTGGCTTATTAAATAAAATGAACAGCCGGGATATCCGTTCAAAAATTAAGTAACATTCTCTCGTCTCAAATCTGAAACCTTTTTTTATTATTTATTATTATCTTTAATAATAAAGGTCATATAAAATTTTTCAAAAAATCATTTATTTTATTATTGCAAAATTTATTTAAATTTTCTTTCAAATCAAACGGTTATTTATTTATTCAATATCTGATAAATATTAGACTTGGCGACTCTAGCATTTTTTTTTTTTTGTATTTTCTCCAATTCCTCTCATCAAAACCTCCGCTAGGCTTGCCTCAAATTCTCGGCCCTCTCTTCTGATTATCCTGCGCTCTCTCCTCGCCTAGCTTCCGATCATCGCTTCCTCGTTTATCCAATTTTTATTTTGATTCTAATTGTTTGTTCTGGAAGGGTGGATTCTAGTAAAAATTCAGGGGTAACCACTATCCCTAAAACTTTTTTATACAATAAATACTGTAAAACCGTTTTACTTTTTGCATCACGTTATTGAATTCCCTGATAATTTTTTCTTTTAACAATCTCTGTCTTCATAAAACTGTATGTATTGTCAGGGCCGGATCTAGAGGGGGGAACAGTGGGTGCGTGTGCCTCGGGTGGCAGATATCAGGGGGCGGCAATTAAAGAAAGATTTACTAAAAAAAAGGTAAAATGATATGAATTTTGTAAAGAAAATTTTAAGGAGGGGGCGGCAAATTTTGCCCCCCCTTAAAAAATCTCCTAGTTCCGGCCCTGTGTATTGTTAAAGTCAGTCAAGGCTAGTGGCTCTGGGTCTTGTTCTTGTTCTTATATAATAGAAAAAACCGTAATAAAAAATTTTCATTTTCATATAAAAACTAGCAAGTTATTTCACTAATTTACAATAGAAACTGACTTAAATTTTGAGAAGTAGCCTACATACTTAATACCAGGTATATAGAATGTGCGTATGTACTTGTATGAGTAGCTGTAGTGGTGAGTGTACAGCGTTGAGCGTGCAGCGTGCAGCGTGCAGCGTGCAGCGTGCAGCGTGCAGACGTGGGCGGGCGCTGTCGCTGGAGCCGCAAGCAGTCACGCTCTATGCTCGACGACTGACACACACACATGAACATAGAACACATAGACATAGTTAGAAACACATACACGCACGCTGGCACCTGTGACCCCGGCGAGCCTTCCTGCTTCGCCGCAATCTGTCATTCCCAGCAGACCATGCTCCCACTCCACTCACTCACTCACTCACTAAAATCCCCAAATTTCGTCTTTTCAATCAACGCTTCAAATAACACTTCACCCTCACCACCACTCATTAATTGAAATAATACTAAATTTTTTTATTTTATAGGGGCCTTTATCGAAAGAGAAGGGCGTGCTTATCAATACCCCTCAAAAGTATATTTACCTAACTACCCCAGTTTTATAGAGAGACTGTTTGCTATATGTGTGTTATTGTTCAGTCAATTCGTCCACACCTTAAAATAGCATTCATTTATAAACATGTTTTTGTTAGGAAATTCAAGAAAAAAAATTCAAAGTCATATTTTAACATCGCAAAAAAATTGTCATTAACATTTACCTTTTATTTACATTAAAAATAAATACTAAGCATTGACAAATGTTAAATACAAAAAAATAATCTTGTACGTGTAATTTTTTTAAATAAATTTTTTCGTCATTTCAAATTGCCTTTACTTATTATTCATATATCATTGTAAGGGATAAATAAATTCGACCTTGATTGTACTTCTGTGTTTTTTTAAATCTTTGATAAATGGCAATTATTTCTTTGAATCAAAAAGAAATTAGGCCTGTAACTTCTTTGAATGTTGTTCAATTCATTGAGGTCGAATATAAATTAATTTTGTGAAATATTTTTCATTAATAGGTGCTAGACCGCGAAATTCACTTCGATTTGAGCAAGAAAATGAAATTTCAAAACGTGAAAAATTTCTGCTGGTAGAATATGAAAAAATAGTATAGTGCAAATTGTTTCTAGAGTAAAGCAATTGTTTAAATTTGGAAATGCAATACACTAACTCTCATTTACACAGTAGATATAGCTTCCTGAGAAAATCATGTAGGCCTTTTTGAGTGTAAAACAAATCGAAAAGTATGCAAAAAATGCATAATTGCGTTGTTTATTAAATAGGAATTTTATCTTCATCAGTCGAAACTATTTGTGCCGAGGAGTTTTAGTAAAGAAATCCGTTCTTTTTTTAAACCCTGTAAAAGCGAAGACGTTTAAAGAAAGTGCCATGTCAATCGAGGGATAGGCCAACTTGAAACGAAACTCTTTGGATGCCTAACTTCCCGGAGCTGCTTTTTGATTATCCTTAGAGGAATTGAATTTTAATAATGAAATTTCAAACAGGTATTAGTTTAAACATTTAATTTAATTAATAAATATTTACATCGAGTTTATCCCTATAGGCCTCCAAATAATATTTATTTGAAAAGTCCATCAGCTCCCACCAGGACAGGAATAGGAATTTTTTTTTTTTTTGTGGGGGGGGGCTTAAATTTTTTTGAGACATCTTGGGGAGGGACAAGGTTGAAACAATATTTTATTTAAAAAAAAAGAAAAGATCTTTATCTTTTAACATACCGCCTGCTGAGTGGCGAAAGTCTGAAAATTCAATTTTTGAGTTAAGGCAGGGCAGGAGCGAAACTGTTACGCATGTTTTTGCGATAAGATGGCGTTGTGTGTCTTAAAAAATAAGTAAAAAAAAAAAACCACCTAATTCGAAAATTTGCCAAGAGATGTCAGAATGGTAGCTAATAATTTAATGCATTTGGTTGATTTTTATTGATCTTTTAACAATGAATACTTTATGCTCAGGGGCCCACATCTTGTGGGTACGTGGATGGCGACCACGAGCTGCCCTAGCTGGGACTGGCAGTACTTCTGTTCTTTGAATGTCAGTATCTTCTCTTCTATATTTTCAACAGGCGTCAGACCGTGCGACGGGCCGGCCTGTTCTATTTTTGCCTGTCTTTTTGGCGCTTTTTTGCCTTTTAGAGACTTTTTTTTGAAAAAAGCGACTTTTATGACCGACTTTTCAAATTTTTAAATATAATATGCTTTTTTTAATTTTGCATTTTCGGTTACTGAGGCCATTTAGTGTTTGCTTTTTTTAAATTTATTTATCTTATTTTTCGCCATCTGAGGCCATTTAGACTGTACCTCTATTTATTTCAATCTAGCCCTGAACCACAGGTCCGTTTATAAATTTTACCTCTTATTTTTTCTCAACTCCTTCACGCTTTAAATTGAACACACACACACAGAATGTATATCCATCAAAATCTCGACATCGAATTTTTGACATGAATTCAATACTTTCTCTCTCTATATATATGTATATTAAAATATACATGTAGGTAAGAGAAAGTAAAAATTGAAAAGTACATCAGTAAAGTGCTAATACTCTTTGGTCGATTGGAATGAAATGGTTGCGACATGGTTACTTAGTTTAAGTATAAAATTTGAGTATCGAGACTTCTTTCGTTTTTGAGTTATTTCATTTAGCCCACATTTTCGATATTTCCCTTGAAATTAATTCAAATTATTGTGAAAATGACGTCAAATTCAAGCTAAAAGGGAATCGCCTCCTTTTAATGGCAATTTTCAGAAAAGCAATAAAACGGGCATTTAAAAGCAATAAAATCTCTTTCGGGGGAAATTTAAGTAAATGTTTTGATATTTTAACTGGAATATAAATTCGGGAAATTTAGAATTTTTTCACGATAATTTGAATGAATTTACAGTGAAAAATCAAAAAATGTGGCTTAAGGGAATTACTCAAAAACGAGAAGTCTCTCAATACTCACATTTTATCCTTAAGCCAAAGTATTTATGTATTTCAAGAAATTTCAATCACATCGGCCAAAGAGAACTGGTACTTTACTGATGTACTTTTTCAGTTTTTTTTTTTTTTTTACAATATTCCGTTAGGAGTCTAACAATAAGATGACGAAAAAAATTAAAAAAAAAAACCAAATTTAAAAAATACTCGTATTTAGTGGTATCGGTACTTTTCTTCCGACACCATACCGAGTATAAGTATCGATACTTTTTTTTCGATACCGCATCCCTAGGTGTGGCAAGCACCTGTGTGACCAGTCACACCTTATTTTTAGTTTCGTACTAATGAAATTAAATTTTTTTATTTATTTAATTAAATGGTCTATAATTAAAAATTCTCCTAATAATAATAGTCTAGTTATTTTTTAAAGTTTAGACGGCCCACTCCTAGTCCCTCTTAAGCCTAAGAAACGTTGAAATATCTTCCGAGGGGCAAAGGGGCAAAGTGGCAAAAATATATTTCCAATCTTTGATAGTGATTGTGGCCTATTCATTTGTTGCCCGGATATTTATTAATAAATGTATATGTTTATAAAACTTTCAAACGCCTTTTCTCGAATTGTTGAATTTCGGACTTTCGCCACTCAGCATTTCAGCAGGCATATAAACACATTATGATAAAAATCAAACTTCATTAAAGTTATAAAATATTTTTTTTTATAACTATAAATTAATATTTTCTCTATCATTATATTTTTAAAAGATCCTTTTTTCTTTAATTTTGAATGATTTTAAGTTAGTGGTCATTTTGCATTTCCAATAAAAAAAAATGTGTAAAAACAGTTCTTACTCAAATGATTTCTTTAAGAACGCAAAATATCTAGTGTGAGTTAAGGTCTTCTGGGGGGGGGTTTAGTTATAGCCACTGCATCCCTCTTGGTGATTTCTTTTAATCCAAGTCTCTCTATACATTAAACCCATGACCTCCCTTGATTGGAACAAGCTCCCTGCGTCTTCCCCAAAACTAGTGGCGTCATTTCAACTTTTTGTAGGGGGGCAAATTTTTTTTCTTGGGGGAGGGGGCAAACATTTTTTTTCTTTAAATTTACTTACAAATAGGTACTCCAATTTGGCCAAAAGATATTTAATTTAATTAATTGTTTAATTTTGTACAGTTTGTATACTCGTAGATATATTTTGAAATATTATATTCAGAATAGTATAAAATTTTATAAAAATCAGAGTCCTTGGGGGGGGATGCCCTCCTTCCCCCCAAATTATGCCACTGCCCGAAACCTACAATCTTCAGAGTTTCAAGTCTAATCTCAACAGACATCTTCTCAGTTGCCGCGTTCCCGCAGTTGCTTCTCCTTTATTTATTTATTTATTTTTTTTTTAACTATCATAATAGGTTTTCGGACCTTATACTCATTCAAAAGAAAAAAAAAAACTAAAATAAATATTGGGAGGGGGGGAGTGTAGTTGAATGAAGACTCAGGGAGTTTGCTTCAAATTCTCTTAATATCAGTAAATTTTCAGTCTAGCTGCCAAAACAAATTCTATTTCATTAAAATTTCTGCCAATATTTTGTTTATATTCTTCCCCTTACCCACTAAGTGTTTTTTTCTTTGTCCCTATTCGTTAAAAAAAAAATTTATTCTGACTGGTTAAAACAAAGACAACATTCCACATCGAAAGATAAATGTATAATAAAATATAAAGTAATTAAATAAATAAATTTAACGGAGATTTCTTCTGTTTATTTTAATTATAAATAAGAATTTCATTTTATTATTTAACTATTTCAATTTCAAAATAAACTAATCGTATCTTAATTATACTTGATTTTTTTTTAAATTTGTAAATTTTCAAAAAATACCGTATAAGACAAATTATATTGAAATAAATTCAAGAAAGAATTTCGAGGTTGTTTTTAAAGTTTGCACTACAAATAAATGAAAATTATTGTTATTAAATAAAAATACTTGTTTTTGGGTTGGGGAGACCGGGGCAGGTTGGCCCATTTTTTACTTGCTCTACCTTTGTAAATATGTAATATATATATAGAGAGAAAGTATTGGCTTCATGTAAAAAATTCGACCTGCCCCGTGTTCTCTGGGCCAACCTGCCCCATCGTCATATTTGAAACACTTTTTATTCCGCACAAATCCCGTTGAGGCTTTTTAGTTAATATACCATGAGGAAATAATCCTTATACTCCAACCTTTAAACATAGTGCTCACCCGTTATGCTCGAAGTAACCAAAAGGTAGATAAAACAATTTTATTCAACTAGTACAAATTTACTTCAAGTTGCCAAAAAAGAATAAATGATCCTAACGCATGCGAGTTTACTCCGAACAACTTTTCGGTTACTCATTCTGTATTCCTTTTCAGGTACAGATTCAGATACAATCACAAAGCTTTTTACATCTACAGATCTACTTTCTGAACTGAAATGGGATATTCTATGAATGTAAACATTCTTAAGCAGGCACTATATTGGAATAATAATAATTTTATTCTCATAATTGGACCCTCTTATGCAATGGTGTGTCAAAGGCCAAAAAATTAAAAATTGAGTTAAGCACGGAATAGTATTTTTTATGAAATACGAGCGTATGTCCTAAAAAAATTTATATTTAATGTTACTTGCACACTTGACAACAAAAATTATATATATCCAATGAAAACATAAAACTTTAATCTTGATTTTCTCAAAACTCAATGTTTGGTCTTTGACACACTATTGCATAACAGGGTCCAATTAAGAAAAGAAAAGGCGAGGGGGGAGTCCAGAGGGGGAAGCCGAAAGCGGGCGGCGCTGCTAGTATTATAAAATTTCAATAAAAAACACAAAAAAGAATCTAATAAAATACGGAATCTCACTTTGAGAGGAATGATTCATTTTTAGTAAGATTCTATCAACATGTCCAAATAGTAACGGTCCAATGTCGGCGTGACTGCCTGGCTGCCAAATGCCAACGTCGGCCCATATCTTCTACACCCTGTCTGTATATTTTTAAGAAGTAAGAGCAATGAACAAGATGAGAACCTGGAGCTGCTAAATATCTGCTTATGGCTTTGGGCCTTGCATCTGGAACGCGGAGACCACAGGTTCGTGACAAGTCCTCGCTATTGCTTGGCATTTTATTGGGCGCCATCTCATCATAGCCCCAGGCCATCGGCCATGTCACAAAGCAGCCAGCTATTTACTGCATAAGATTCATGCTAATTTATTACAACTACTCACACTCAAAAAAAATAAATAAAAAACAGGTGAAAATACACTTATCAAGGAGGTTTCACACAACATTGTCGAAACTTTGTACAGTATTTATTTATATTTAGAAAGAATTCAACCCAATAGCGTAACTAGGTGGGGGCGAAGGGGGGCTCTTGCCCCCTCCGCCCCAGGCGCATCAAGCCTTTGGCGCCCCTCTATACCGACATAGGCGCCCTTAGGCACCTAAAATATAGCCCAGGGACGGTGATTTTATCATATTCTTTCCATAGATTGTCCAAAATCACGGATAGTTTTCTTTTAAATTATATTACAACTTAAAAAACGACGCCCTTGTTGAGCTTCGCCCCCTCCGCCCTCAAAGGCTAGTTACGCCGCTGATTCAACCTGCTCAATAATAGCAAGGATACCTTTTTGAATTCAAATTATAGGCCTATTCTAATGATTTTTTTTTATTTATAAATTCTTGGTTTAGTGTAAATGAACTCTCCTTTTGTACTTGATCAAATTTGCTATCTTTGAAATAATATAAGTTTTGCACCTCGTTCAAAAACATTATTTTTTCAAATATTGCGTGTTTTATATTTACTAATTTGGCTTTTAAGCTCCTTTTAAATATTTAGTATCATGTGGAAAATAAATAATTTATCAAGATCGTGCTCAATCTATTGCTAAATTTCAAAAATGTATTTACAAAATTTAATTAGATAAACGAGTTCAATTCTTGCGAAAAGCAACCATTTCTATATAAATCTTTCAAAACAAATTTACTCATGATAATAATTATGCATGTGTTGAACACGAGTTACCTGAGCAAAAGCTTTGTTCTTATTACTCCGCACGCACAGTTACATTATTACCAGAAATAAGTCAAGAAAATCTCATGGTAGAACTTGTGAATAAAAATAAATATATACTGATAACAATATAAATATAATATTATCTTGGACCTTTCTAAGCACGGAATGATTTTCTTGGGAACCGGTTAAACACGCCTCTCTCTATCCGGTTGTGATTTAAAATTAAAACAATTTATCTTTTCATTTTTTTTTAATAAAAAAACTATATCCGCTACAATTGAATGAGGATCCTTTAATATGGTAATGATTAATATGAAATCGGATAATATTTACTAAGTAATCAACAGTCGGCTAAAGGTTATTCTAAGAAAGAGCGCACCGCCTGAGGAGATTTCAATGCGCTACACGCCAATCTGTCAAGTGCAAGCCTTTGGTACACGACCAGCTAACAGCTAACAGGTCAACTTGAACAGGCGTTCCTGTGTGCTGCGGCATGGCTTGTTTTGATAAATTGCCTATTAGATTTGGAGGCGGTGACCACGGAAAAGAAAACTGTAAGGCCGCAGTCCAGTGACCCACGCGGCGAAGGAATTGACCGAGACCGGCAACTTTCTCGCCAATTAAACCGACGGTAAGTAAAGAGAAGACCCAAGACTGGTTCTTTGGGGCCTTCCGACGCCTACAACGGACTTCATGTCGTTCACACCCCTCCGGTCACGGTCTGCATTTCTATTAAATATTAAATCAAATGAACACATTGTTAAGATGATGAGGAGATCTAATTTGCAAAAAGTTGTTCAATTCTTGTTATACGTATATAGAAGGAAGAAGCACCATTTTTTGAAGTCAACGCTCTCAGGGCCTGAAGCAATTGCCCTTTGCCCATGTGGGTTAATTGCCAGTCATTGTGCACGCTCGGCTGTGCTTTGCCCCCATCACTTTTTGCCCAGTGAATTAGTGAATTGCTACTTTTTAAAATTCTAGGCCTGTGGCTAATGACTGACTTGACTCTCATCCCCACTTCCCTTCACGATTAGTCCCCTTTTTTTTTATTAATCGATGTTGCTTTTTTAACTTGCTAAGTGGCAGTCGAATATCCAAGTGCTCGAGGACTTATCAGGACTCTTGGTATTTTTTCTCTTCCGGGAAACAGAAGGCATAATAAAAACGAGTAAGAGGATGATGGAGACAGATAGGAGCGCGAGAGACACCTTTCAGTGATAATTTCATGTTTATAATTAATGATCGGGGAAGGGAGGGGAAGAATTGCGTAATTCGACGTAAATGCAAGTGCAAAAAGACGACCACAGTAAGCAAGCCCTTTTCTCGGAAGGGGGGCCGACCTTGAGGGTCGAAAGCAAAAGAGACAGCCAACCAATAAACGTCACATCAAGCGGGAAACATTTCGGCTCTCATTTCGAATCACTTTCAAGTTCACGTTAAAAATTACATACGACTCACTTACTTGTCAATATGCGTCATTTGTTTATAAACAAATCTTTATTAAATAGACATTACAAGCATTTTTGTTTAAATAAATAAAAAAAAAAAATAAAAACGCTGAGTGTTAATAAAGATTATGTCATTATGGTCATGCAATGTTTATTTCTATAATCATTCAAGATTGAAAATGATTGATTTTATTTAATATATAAATAATCATTTTATTTACAAATTATCATGCTATATTAATTCGTCGTTTTGATATTTTTAATCTGAGCGTACAATCTCTAGTCAGCTGATTCATTTGCATATCGCTCAGGCGCTGATGTGCCTCGCTATGCTTTCTTAATCCCCACCAAAGGCAAGGCATTTATTATTAATACCCTAATATTACATACGATTAAATCTTTTCTATGCTATATTTATTAATTAAAAAATTTAGTGACTGTCTAAAAAAATAAAAATTTACACTGCATAAAAAATCCGCTCTCGAATGAAAACAGAGTGTGCGTGAGGCCAGCCAGCTTGTTCCGACATTTGGAAATATTTTAAATTAAATTGTTTTGGCTATAAGATAAAAATGTTTATTTTTTTTTTGCCTACGATGAAATATAATTTTAAATTAAAATCAATAACCACCGTAAAATCTGCCCCCTGCAGAGTCAAACAATTGAAATAACGAGGAAATAAATTTGTGAAACAATATTGAAAAATATTCCCCCCCCCCCCCCACGAGAGAGAAAGTATTGCGATCATGTCAAAAATTCGATGTCGAGATTTTGATGGATATACATGTTTCAAGGTCCCCTGGGTCCAAAAAAGTGGGTCCCGAAAATTGGTTTGTCTGTCTGTGTGTCTGTAACGATTTTAAGCATGAAGAAGATGAGCTAGGAGGTTGAAATTTTATACATAAGTTAGGCACCTTCCGAACTCGTGTAAATAAGCTTTTAAACAAAAAAGTACTAGTACTTTACTGATGTACTTTTTTAGTTTTTTTCGATTTTCTCAAAATTCGCTCCAACGATTTTTTTTTAAATTCATAAATCAACTATTTTTTAGATGCTCTTTAAAATGTATATTTTCATTTTGCCGTTGAAATCTTCTGGATACCGCTTTACTCTTGTTCTTCATAGGAAAGATAGGAGAAATGGTTGCCATGGTGACAGAATGTAAATCTTTTTCTTTTTAGATTAAAATTCATATAAATTAATTAAAAAATAACAGTAAAAAGTATATCAGTAATATTTTGTGAAAATTGTTTGAAGTGCCGGTACACTTTGCTGATGTAATTCAGTTTTTTCAAATTCACTTCACGGCTTTTCCTTTTATAGAGCCAATGTTAAATCGCTATGAGGCATGTTAATTTCGATTCAAAAGGCGGTCCCCTTTTTACACATTTAAAAACATTTTTCCAATTCTTATGAAATTTTGTATTTATTCTCTATTGTGTATAAAATATCCAAATATGAGATTAAAATTTTGAAAAATAACCATAGTTTATTTCAAGCAGTCAACATTTAAAATACATAGAGCCTATCTTTTTGATGAAAATTTTGAATTAATTGACTTTTTTACTTTTTAAGTGGCCAAGTTTGAAACTAAGGTGCTATGGGAAACTAAATATATCTCGACACACCAGATTTTTTTCTTTTTGTTTTTAAAGCTCTCTGAGGACATTTTGATTTAATTTAAATAAATTGGAAGTCAATATATTTTATCGCTCAGGACGGGAAGCGAACTACTAATCTTTAGAATTATTCCTTTTAACCCAAAAAATAAGCTTTTATAATTGAAACTTTTTTAAGTAAGAAAATTGCAATAAATTATGATTTTTAAAAGTTATTTCCAAAAGATGGCTTAAAAATTAATTTCGTAATATATGTGTTCTTTTCTAATTGTTTGCGATCAAAATATATTGAATGTTTCTGTCTCGTCTGTCGAAATTCGAATGTCTAAAACTTGTCAGAGCCCAAGTGAAGGGAGAAAGTCAGCTCTCAACTTGCAACAACCTTCTTAAGCAGTGACAAAACTAATTATTGGTCCTGTTTAGCCTTGGCTGGGATTTTCTTCACTTTGCTTTTTCATCCTCCAATACATGCAATCAACCGACTCTTTCATGTTGTTGTCATCTCATTCTGAATGATTACAACTTCAATCTTGTATTATCGATTCTTATTTTCTTTTAAATAAATAAATATTATTAAAATTGATTAAAAATAGAAATTTTCTTTTTACTATTTCGAAATTAAAACTTTTTTTTATTATTATTAATAAATAAATTATATTTTCGAATCATGTTTATTAAATCTTCCACAAATCTCGTACTTAAGAAGACCACAGAATACTCGTTCTCAGAGATGATTCATCTCTGAACTTGGGCTCAGGAACCAAATAAATTTTATTAATGATATCCTGGTTCATTCACGTTTTGCATTATGTGAATAATTTCCAATAACTGAAGATGGCCAAATAAATTCAGGCCGAACCGTCTTATTCTGGGAGTTTTATTGAACCTCGAGCATTCCAATTTGACTAATATCTTCATCCCTCCATTATAATCATATCACAGCCACAACTTCAAACACTTAAACTGAAAATGTACAATGAGTGTTAATATTAAAGCACTCCATTGCATTTCTTCATGTAATTATTTCATCGTTTTTATAAAAGAAGAAATTGAAGTTCTCTTCTACGGTCGAGACGCAAAAGGTGCTTTAATATTGATTCTAACTGTATTTTATTTTTATTTTTTTTAATATAGTCCATTCGTTTCCTTTATTTTAACAATAAATGGTATCAAGTGTTGGTTTTTCTCTTTTATTTTATGTTGTGTGCCAACCGTTCCAAGCAACACATAAATCATGCAGTCGGGCATCACCTTTTACTTTTATCAATATTATTATTAATATTATTATATTATAGGCCTACTGTTTTATTAAAATTATTCTATTGTCTTTTTTTATCAATTTTTGAATCCAAACAAAAATATTTATTTGAACCATTTTCAAAAATTTTGTTATATATTTGTAAAAAATATTTTATTGATTGAATTAATGAGCTTAACTAATTAATTATTGTTTACTTGAGTATTATTGCCGCATCATGATTGGAATAAATAAAGAGAGAAAGGAGAGAGAGGGGCTTGTTTTTTAAATCCTGAATCATTCTTGTCTCTCAATCTGACGTCACTTTTTATAAACATGGAAGATATTTGTCGGACATGAGGCGATGTTTTCGAAATGAATTGCGTGGATTGTGATTTGGGAGCTGTCGGAAGGGGTGCCTGAGGTATCAGAGGGAACAGGGGACCAGGGGACCAAAGGGGGGGGTCCAGGGAACCAGCAGGTCACGCCGCCCGCGCACTGCCTGTAATTACTTGGACGGCATTCCAGGGGTCGGGGTTCAAAACCGGCCCGGGGCCCCGCGGCCGTGTGAGTCGCCTGCCAACAGATTGCTCGTTGAAATATCACCAAGCCAAGGTTATCTGTACTGCAACTAGTTTAGATAGTCCGCACTAGCACTAGATCCTTCTTCTTTTATTCAACGTCAACTAATCAACTTGTTATAAGATATCTTCAAAGTTTTCTTTATTCTCTGATTTCCGCATTTAAAATGCTTACAATAGATAGATCAATTCAAACTTGAAAATACGGGCTACTAATTTTTATTTTTTTATTTTTTTAATAAGATTAATAGTTAATAAAATGATTTGCGAGATCGGTTGTGTTTTAATGCGTCCCTTGACTCGAACCTGGACTTTCTGCTTCCGCCAGTCCCTGGCTCGATAGTATTTAGTAAAACAAAAAATCAATTTCTCGACTTGATAAATTTCGCCTCCTGCGTCATTTACTTAGATTTGCCGAAATGATTAAATCGAGGATAAGTATTAGAATTATTTACTGAGGATAAAATCTCAAAATATTTGAATTTGATCATTTTTCCTTATTTATTATATTTCACTTTAATTTTCTAGTTTTCAGTTGTCAAAAGTTTATTTTTATTATTTTTGAAATTGCCAAATAGAAACATGTTATATTTAAAAACCAGAGAAGGAAAAATCAATCTTTTTTTATCACCTCGCGACCTTTTTCAGAAAATTCTTTCTTGACCAGATTGGGATCAGGTCAGCCTATTTAAAACGTCCTGGGTTCGTTTCCCTGGGTTAATGAAATCTTCTCGCATTAGGAGAAAAAAAATTTCAAAGCAGGTTCATGCGCAGGATTTCCTCAAGGGGAAAGGGGATGCGGTGCAACCAGATAATTAGTTAATCATCTATTTTACTATACCGTTGTAAATTAATTTAAATTATTTCAAAAACTTTTAATTATAAATTGAGAGTGGAGGAAATTTTCTCGAGTGCGTGCATTTTCTGACGAGTATGTTTAACAATTAAACATACCAACGAAGAAATGCATCTTTGAAATAATCCATATAACATTTTTTAGGAAAAAAATACATGTTTTTTAATTAGATAAATTTTATTCCTAAGTCAAATAAATTTATAAATACTAAATAGTTATAAAAACCTGTTTACTTAATCAGATATTGGTTTATGGTCACTAATGAAAAAGTTACTTTTTTGTTTCTGCAAGCCAAAATAGCTTTTTCAAATTCCTTCGGTTAAATCGGAATTTTAGAGCACAGAATGTTAATTGTTGCAAAGATGTACTGATTAATAAACTACAGATTAGTAATAAAACAGTCTATGTAAATCAGTTACAAAAAAAGCGAGATGTTGGACGGTTGCCTACAGGACACTTTTAAGGGGCAGCAAAGTTTTGTTATTTTAATGAAATATTATTTATATCTGTATTTTATTTATTTGAAACAACTCTTAAATTTCACTAACGACCGTAACTTACTAAAAAATAGGAAGCGAAGTTACAAAGTCTAAATGCCATTTGGCCGAAAAAAATTGCTGGCCTATCCTGGTACATGTACAGTACCATCTAGCCACTTTACCATCTCATATTCCTTAAAGTAATGTTTATTTATTATTTAGGTTATTTGTTTATATAAATATCTTATTACTAATTACATTTAAAAAAGAAAACAATTCAAAGAGATTAAACAAAATTTCATAGTTAGACTCTGTTATCGAGTTTCATATATATTTTTTTTTCTTGGTGAATAAATTTCCTTTGGTACAGAAAAAGATTTGGTCCTGGAGAAGCTGAGAGGCTCTTAATAAATTGTGACCTCTCCCTCTCCCCGTAGACCTTCTTCAGATCGCCTATGACTATAAATTGGTCCCTATGCAATAAAAAATTAAAAAGCTACGCGTACATATCGTATAGACAAACTCATATTAAAATTTTTCACGATTATAGTAATTTTCCCTTATTATATATAATAGTATGAAAAGTAAAATTACACCTGAGTATTAATAATGACCAAAATATTTTTTCAAGTATAACTCTGGACTCGGATTCGTTCTATTCCAAAAAGCAAAAACGTCAGAATGCGTCAACAATAATTCAACACAATCTTTATTTATTTATTTTTTTAAATACGTCTCAAATGTTTACTAATACATTTTATAATCAGGAAATAAACTTTTAACATTTTATTTTTTACCAAACTAATTTTGATCTTCTCGCTAGCTTAGTCAATTTTTTTTCTAAATGAAATAAATATCGCAAAAAATCGTAAGAGGCCAGCTAATTTACATGAACTTTAAAATATCTGCGAAGGTGATCGCATGCGAGGAGTCGTGTATTGAATACAAAGGAGGCCCAATTGCGGCGGTGATTCATGTGGGGGTCCGGGAGGCGGAGCCCTCCCCTATCAGTGAAAGTGGATGGCTTTGTGACCCTCTGCGACGGCGGCGGTTCCCACCGGCCGTTTTGCCGCCCGTTCACCTTGCAATAAATAAAAAAAAAAGCCAAAGAAAAAGAAGAGAAGTGAGAGAAGGGGGGGGGGGGGTGCCGCCACCTGTGATAAGCCTAGGAGATTAAACGCCGATGTCGTCAATACGCACGACTCGTATCGTAAACGATCTTGTAAAAGAGTTGGGGGGGGGGGGGGGCTACTAAGCATCACGCTCGAAAGTAACGGGCGAATCAGTAAAACTCGATCCCAGGTATTTATCATTGGTGCCCGAGCATGCAACCAAACTGGTATGAAACCACTTAAATCTCACTGCCTCATCACAGCCGAGGCTTATCTAGTGTTTTCCTCCTACAAAACAATATAATTATTGCATTTTTTCAATTTTTTTTTATATCCAACCTGCCGTATATGATTTGCAGCGATTCAATGGCATCGAGGTTTTTTTTTGTTGCCTCTCAAATAACAACTTCGGAGAGGTCAAATGCTTCACTCTTTTACTTGTCATCAAATATTTGTATAAAAAAATAAAAAATTTTCAAACATACTTATTTAATCAATCAAAAATCTTTTTTAAATAAATAAAAAAAAAAAAAATAACCTGGATTTCCCGTTGAAAAATTAGAAAGACAAATTAATACATTTAATGACATTTTTTTTTATACAAAAAACTATGTTACAATTTGCACAGCGGGGATATGACCGCACTCCCTGGACAAAAAAAAAAAATTTCCAACCCAATTTTTATAGTGTCATTATTCAATAACAAATGAAGCAGCTCAGACTAGTACAAAATACAAAAAAGTAATAATAATAATAATAATTGAAATTTGCCCATATAGCCAAAAAAATAAATAAGAGGAATCTTTAAATATTATATTTAAAAAAAAATGATAGTAAATACCTCTAGGTCAAGGATTAATGCAATTTTGCCGGTGGGGGCGGGGGCGGTTGGTTGGAAGATTCAATTTACAGGCAGCTCCACTGGGGGATGAAAATTTTTTAAATAATATCTTCAAATACTAGATCCCTTAAGGTGATTTGTGACTTGAATTGATAATTTAAAATAAATGTAAAAATATATTTTAGACAAAAAATCATAATTTATTTAGATGACTAGTTTAAAAACTTTATAAATTTTTCTCGGAGGGGGCAGTCGCCTCCTCCCGCCCCCCCGTCCCTGCTCTAAGTGCATAAATCAAATTTGCCCCTGGAAGCTTGGCACTCTAAATGATCTATTCAATAAGTATTTAATAACTGTAGACAGGACAAAAAGCATAAAAATATGGAAAAAAGTGCTTAAAAAAGCATAAAAATCTTGAATAAAAAATTGTTCAATAAGCCTAAAATTAAAAAAAAAAAAGCATCTCATAAGTAACCTCTACTCATACCAATGGCGGATGGTGGATACAAATAGGGGGGAGGGGTAAAGGAGGTAATTAATTTTAATATAAAATTTTAAAAATTAATACTTAAAAATTTTATTTGTACAAACCATGAATTACCAAAAATAGCATAAAAAATGCAATCTCAATACATTTAGCTTTTCGTAATTCGTATAGAAATTAAATATCTAATGGTTGCTTATAAAATTCAGCAATAACCATTTTGCTTAAAATCCTTTGTCTATTAATAACAAAAAATTTTATTTTGTTTCAAATAATACGTGTTAAATTTTATACTAATTTCCGAAGAAGGACCGAAAGACGTGCTATTTACATTTCAATGTCTGGTTTCGAATCCCACCTGATGTTTTTGCCATTAATCAATTATCTCTAAATTAACCTTAGCTTATGAAAAAAATACATTACATAATCATATACAGTATATTCAATACTAACAATAACATGAAACAAAGAAAAATATTTGATGTAATGTTCTTTACATACTCAAATCGTCATTTATGACAGGAACTAGAAAAAAAAAAAAAAAAAAAAAACTGAGTAGACAGCCAAATTTGTATAAATTAAATATACGAAACACAGGATTTTGAATAAAAAATTATTTTATTTTTCAACTTAGTCTTCTTTGAGCACACTTTGTCCAACGTTTCGCCAATCTTTTTATCCCTTCCAAAAAATAAGATTTGTCGCGGGCATCAAAATAGACATTTATTTGTTTGTGAGATGATTTCATCGTTGGAGTCAAATTTCTTTCCGTCGAGCCATTTTTTCAGGTTTGGAAACAAGAAATAGTCACTCGGGGCTAAATCCGGAGAATAGGGCGGATAAGGGAGCAATTCATATCCTAATTCATGGATTTTTGCCAAGGAAACTGCACATGTGTGCACCCTTGCATTGTTCTGATGGATAATAACTTTTTAAGCACCTTGGCCTTCTTTGGCGCCGATTCACCCCAAAAAACTCACTGTTTTGACTGCTGTTTGATATCAGGTGTGTTGTGGTGGATCCACGTTTCATCCACGGTTACAAAACGGGGCAAAAACTCGTCCATATTGCGGTTAAACAACGCCAAACACTCCTGCGAAGTTGTCACACGTTGCGTTTGTGGTCTCAAATCACGAGGTAGTTTGCTATTAATGGATGTCAAACAAAAAGTAAAAGACCCAGCTCGTTCAAATTTCGACAGGAGTCAGCTGATAGTTGCCTGCTGACAGGAGCAGTGTTGCCATTTCAGTTAAGAGGCGGGAAATTCAAAAAGTCAGGGACTTATTGACCTGCCCTCGTAGTTAGAATTTTTTTTAAGGTCTTTTTTTTAAATCAAATGAAATAAACTTTTCTCGCCTGGGCCGGGAGGCGAACCCGGGACCCCGGCGCGAGAAGCAAGTGTCTTCTCTCTGAGCCACGGGTCAAGGGCAAATTAGAAATTAAAAGAAAATTTCCTCTTAGATTGAAAAAAGATTCAAAAGGAAGAAATCTATATCTAATTTCAATAGTTTGCTCTCCCAGGCGAGGGGCACTTGCCCAGGGGGATGGTAGGCCCTTATGGGGCTCCCACTAACGAATTCGACAGCGATAGCATATATTTACATTTATTTGTTAACCTTTTCTACTTTAATATCGATCTTAAAATTATGAATTTATGTTGTAATAATTTATACCAATTCTTAAGAGCTCTAAGTGAAATGATTAATTTTTGATTTCTCAATTTTTTACGATCGTTTTATTTTTAACTAATCTCTTTGTCCCTCTGACGTCCTTAGTCTTAAATTAAATTTGACGTTCTGTGAAAGAAAGCATTTTTACTATATGCTATTTATATTCGGCTATCAATCGAGATAAGCAGCCCCCGTTTGGTGCGCTGATATGCACCAAGAAAGCAACTTGCCTCGGCTATTTAAAATTGCTTAATCCCGACATTTAAAATAATAAAACTAAAAGGGTTTGTCAACTATTTCGTAACTAGAATTGTCAAAATTATTCTGAGATATTCAATCATTTGAATTGATTGTTAAAAATTAAAAAAAAAAACACTATAGTAATTTTGATGAGATCAAGACCGGATCCAGAGGAGTTTCCCTGGGGTGGGAGGTAATCTGGTGTGACTGGTCGCACAGCACACAATTTTTTAAATTTAAAGGTGCATTCTGCACTTGCTTACCAGAATATATACAGGCCTATACAATTTTTAAGTATTAATTTTCAAAATTTTATATTAAAAATAAAATTTAATTCCCAAAAAAATATTGTTTTCAAATCTCGGGAAGGGGGAGGGTTAATTACCCTCTTTACCCCCCCCTCCCCCGCCTTGTATCCGCACTTGGATGAGATTAATGCATTTTTTAATATTCGTGCGTTTTTCGGATTAAAAGCAATTTTCTGTTTATGTAGCGAGATATTTTCCACTTTAAGTAACACTTTTGTTAATAAATCAGCAAAAAATGAAATTTACAAAAACCACATTTATTTACAGAAAAATATTACATCGGGTGAACTACCTTTTACTCAAGGGGCCCAAATTTTTATTTTATTTATTTTTATTTTTGAAAAATACAAGCATTATTCTAATTAATGGATAATACAAAATAGTATTTATTTTTTTCAAAAAAATATCTCTTATTTAACTGGCCAGATATCCGTTTGGCCGGTCGATCCGAGGTGTCGGTGAAAAATGGATTTTCATTCATTTTCATCGCACCTTTTCGTTTTTCTAACTCGCTCATTTTTGTTTAAGAAATGTAATATTATTTTGTAAATATATATGGTCTTTGTAAATCTCATATTCCTACCCCTTTAGGTAAAATATGAAAATATTGAAGGACATAGAAGAATCTGTATATATATAAGTTTAAATTTGTAAAGATCAGCCAATATTTGCCAATTCGACCGACTGTGCAGCGTGGAGCTGTGAATCTTCCATCCTCTTGCTGGGCTTCGGAATCGCTCACGCTACACCCGCTTTATCCTATATATATTTTTTTTGTTGAGGGATGTTTAAGGAAGGGTGAGGGGGTCGTTAGCTGGAGTATGTAGAAGATCAGTGAAAAAATTGCGAAAATAACAGAAAAAATCGATCATTTTCAAGGATTTTTTTTGAAATTTAAGAGACAAAATCCTCCCCCACATCCCCCTTGGATCCAAATGTTCATGTTTTTGAACTTTTCACCTTCTGAAGAAATGTTGACGCCAAAATATTCTTTTTCATCCCTCAAAATTTAATTCATGGCCCTAGAATAAGGGATGGATATAAGTAGGAGGCCTTCCTCCGAAAACGGTACCAGGTGGGGTAAAACGGAGGTCATATTTGGATTCAGGAGGTCGTTTTGCTTAAGAATCTGAAGGAATTATCTCGGGGCTTTTTTCATGCCGACTAGTGTAATTAGTCTTATTATAATTTATTCATTTCTTCTGATCGAAGTAATTTAGTAAGGACGTCGTGTCATTTCATTTTCTCTTGAACGTTGTCACTTTGGCTCATTTACAATATTTTCTTCACAACTTATTTTTATTCATGTGGCCCTCTCCAAAGAGGCGTTTGACGATTTATCATTAATATTTTTTTTCTTCTCGGTTAATAATTCATAAATGCGACATTACTAATGGATTCCATATCCTGAATAATGACCATTGTTCCTTTGAACTATCGGTTTTAGGCAATCGTAAACCGGCCAGTGCCGATCAGCAATCACCTCATCCATAACAAGAGATTTTATCACCAGTATAAAATGGACTTCTATACGAGGAGAGGTACAAATAAATGAAAATAAATTTTTCCAGGGACGAATCTTATCTTTCAAACTATAATAACCACCTTAAAAATTAAAAAAACAATTTTATATATAAAATTTACGATCTAATATTTAAAAACAAAAGGAATATATTTTGAAACATTGACTACATTTTGATATTTTCCAAAGGCGAAATTTCGAAATGATTTTGGCGTTTAGCTGTTTGCGAGTATTTGCGATAATTTTGGTTGCTTCACTGCTTGCTTGCTACCTTGCTTTTTATCAAGATATCACTTTATGAGTTTATTCTTCTAAAAAAAATAAATAATTACTTGCTTGAAACAGACAACCGAAACTCCTCAATAAAAAGCAAACATTTTGTGCTTATCCTAATTTAATTGATCACATCTTATTGGTTTATACGCAAAGATTTTTTTTTTAAATAAAACCTTTTGGTTTGTAGTCTGATTTATTTTTTCTAATTGATGGTTAGATATATTTATTTATTATATTCTGTCTTTTGGTTTACAATCATCATTTATTTTGGTTTTTTCTTAAGAACATCAACAGAACTATTAAATCATAAATCATTTTACACGTTTATACAAATGAAATTATTTATTTCAAATATTTTCAGAGCATATTTCCCAGAGGTGAGAAAAAACGACCTTAACTGTCTACCTGCAGTATTTTTTTTTATGGAATGGATCCATTTGTCGAAAAATATTTTATTTTCCACTTCCGTGTCTATTGATACTCGTCAGATTATTAGCTGATAATCTGAGAAAGGACGGTCGGAGTGGGCAGAAATTGCGTCAGGCGTCAGGTGTTGTTTAGAAATGTCGCCCGACTCGGCACTTGTCTCTCGTTCTCTCGTGTCCCGTTTGTCCCAAGTTACAGGTTGAAAGAGGTGGGGGAGTAGTTGCCGCCATTTCGACATTTGACATTTACGGGATGTCCCCGCTCTGGAAATGCTCCTGCCCGACAGATCCCCGGGCAATCACGAACTCGTCTTGCCTTTCCTAGCTTCGAGTAGGTGTTTTGCTTACGCTCAAAAGTTCACAACCTCATGCCCCTTGAGCTCTAGATGACTAAGATTCATTTAGCCCTCTAGTTATAGGACAGATGAGATTGGTTATAGGAGTCGCTATACCTATAAATTACATGCCAACTCAATATTCATCTCTTTTGCAAATAAATAGAAAAAGTAGAAAGTCTTATAATAAATATTATTATTGAAAGAACCATGAATGGATAAAATAATTAATTTAGAACCCATTCTTGAATGGTAGCCAATTCAAGAGAAATAATTTTTGACGAATCGTCCCAAGAGGCGAGACTTCTACCTCTGCGTCACATCCTCACCTAATAACACTCCAGTGACTATGAACTCCATTCGACTTAACTAAGAAACTATAACGCATTTTTTTATTAAAATCAAAATCAAATCTCATTTAGAAATTAACTTATTATAAAGCGATATAAAAAATTTATCAACCATGATATGATATACACATTATAAATTTGATATATCGTTCTTTTATTAATTTTCTTTTTTTTGTTGAGTTAAATATTTCAATCCAAAAAATGATGAATGTATATACATATTCATGAGGTATGTAAATTATTTATAGTTTTATAATAATATAATAAAACAGATGTCCATAAAGGGATTTCTAAGCCATTCGGGTCAGCTATTCTAAAATTAATGGTCATTCGGAATGGACAGTTGAGATCTAAATAGGAATTAAAATTTTAATGAGATTTAGAGACAATGAAGCCATTTCAGATTCCTTACCAAAAATCGTAGCTGTTTATTAAAAAATCAAAATACTGTCTCTTTATTTAAACAAATACCAATCTCTTGTTTATATTGTTATAACACTTGTTATTAACGAGTAGTTAGTTAAATCTGATCAAAGCGGAAGGTAAGGTACAGTAATAAAAAAATTTTAAAGAGGTTCTGGTTAAAGATGAAGTCCAAAATTTATTTCAAAAAAATTAAATAATTCCATATTAAAGATAGGAAGTGGCCGCGGGCGCGCGCCAACACTCCCACCCAACTTGACATCTTTCAAGGGGGGTAGGGGGCGGTTAATGAACTCCGAGTGATTTAATAAATAATAAACAAAATGAGAGAGAACGTATACGTTAAAAAAATCGAATTTTGAGCAAGACAGTTAAAATAAATAAATCAAAATTGGTAATTATATTTAAATTACCTTTTAAAATTTATTAAAATGCATTTATGGCGACATCTCGAAACGTCGCCCGCTTTAGGCGGCCGGCGCGGCTAGTATTAATTAATCTTACTAATTAAATATTTAATAAAATCTGAATTAAATTGTTTTTATTGCCTGAATTTAAAAACAGCCTTTTTTAGCGTCAATCAATCTCTCAGAAGATATCTGTTGAAGAAATAATTTGATTGCAAGTCTTTGAGGAGGGAAAACAATAATTTTTACTCTAAAAATATGACGGGATTCCTGTCGAAGCATAGCGAAAAAAGTATAATTAAAAAAAAAAAAAAGGCTGAACATTTTCTTATTTCAAATCCTGTATCTACTTTTTGAACAAATTTTTTCTTATTCATAATCCTGGCTTACTTTGCGGTTTTATAATTAATCTTAATTCTTAAAATAGAAACGACATGATGATTTGTGATTTTAACACATACTTATGCAAAATATTAAAATTTTATTAAATATCCCGGCTGATATTGACAAATAGAATTCATTAAAAAAAAAAATCAGAAAGTTGTTCTCAACAAATTTATTTTGTTGACTTATTTTTTTATTTTGTTTTTCAATAAACAAACAATCAAGAAAATTTTCGAAAATTAGATTTTTTTTTAACTGAATATTTCGTAAATAGTAATTGATAAAACATGATAAATTTAAATAAAACCATTTTCTTATCGTAAATAAAATCGAGGGAGATTTTCGATAAGCAATGCCGGTTTTTAATTATATTAAAAAAAAGTGCCTGGGGATATTTTTTTCGAAAGTCGTGTTCGCTGCCTTTTATTTTTATTTTTCATTTGATTTTTAGAAATCACATGAGAATTAATGCGTTAAAAAATTGTTATTTTAATTTGATTATAGTTCTAATTTTATTCTAGTTTGAAAAAGAATAAAAAGAAATCTCGAATTTTTATCGTCGTGCAAAGAAGCAAATGTGAGAACAGAATTTCTACATTAAAACCACCTTCGCGTAGTAAAAGATATAAAACGTGGATAATTAAAAAGCTCGAGGTGCTTTTCTGGCTGCATTCCGACTCATTTCAAAAGGCTATGTCAAAAAATTTTATTTTCGCTTTTGATATAAACAAGAATTGAATGAAGATAGTATATAAAAATTAAATTTGTTATAAAAGGAATAAATGAAGAATTATTTTAAGTCTTAAATAATTGGACATAAATATTTTATTATTCATATGCATATGTAATTTCAAAAAAACTAAATACAACTTACAAATAAATAAATAATTCGGGAGCTCAGCTTGTTTTAAGTTTTCATTTATTTTTGACATCATCTGTTTAACGCTTTGTTTATATTTTCGTTATTAAAAAGTCAACAATTTTTGCAAAGCTCTAAGCCAATCAGAACTTAGATAAAATATAATTTTATTTTATCACTCACGAAATAAAATTCCCCTAAATTTCTAAATCCCCTTGTCCTAAATAGTGATTTAATTTGTGAGCACGCGATACCACGAGATACCAGAGCTAAGGTTGACACATCCCCCTTTTATGTTAATTTTACCTCATCCGCCAGGCCGTGCGTCGGTCCGGACTGATTCTTCTCGCGATTTCTCTTTTCCTTTATTACACCGATCCCGAAATAAGGAGAAAAGTTTTTCTCATTTTACTAGCCTAATATCTCATCTCGAATTGATTTACTGACAGTCTCTAAGTAATTTTTCCTTAGTTAAATTTCTATTTGTTTATATTTCAATCTGTTTATATAAAATTTATTAATATATTTATTGCTTAGTATTTGGTTTGATTTAACTTATTCCATATATTGAAATAAACTTATTTACATTAATTAAACATATTTTAAATGATACAAATTTTCAATAGATTATCTAAGCAGGTAAATAATAAATGATAAATCAACAAATGAAACATTTGTTTTCGGTAAATATTATACTACATAACTAACTAAAATTTCTCCTTTCTAAACCAAATTTTCTACTAGCTTTTTGTTTATTTAATGTTTTAAGTGTTTTAAGTCATTACATTGACTGAGCTAATTTAAGAGGAGCACCGAGAAAATTGAGAAAAAATTACAAAAATAATTTCATGATAATAAGAGTACTCCGAGAGGGAATTTTAATGTGAATAATTTGTTGCTTGTAATATCTAAATATTTAAAAAAAGAAATTAGAACGCGCCTCTCCAAATGACTCTTTAATAAATTTCCCATTTGTTCAAAATAAAGTCAGGTGAAAAAATAAATAAAATCCTTCGGATGACATTTTGCTATCTTTGATCAATTGGCAGCCCAAAGATGGCTATCAAGTAATATTTCTTGGTCGGATGATCTGTCAAACAGGATTAGAATCCGGAATCGCAAGTGGGACGTTCCATTCCATTCGAGCGAGTGTTTCCCAACCCGAGGGTCGCGACTTCGATGTCCGTGAAATCGGGTCACGGTCTTCAGACACGCAGGAAAAAAGGACAGTCTTAGATTAATCGCCCAAAAGCGAAAACGTCTTTCCAAGGGTCGGGGATAGTGAAGGTGCAGTACAAGGATTACAGCGCGACCTATTCATATATAATAGTCTAAGACAGTGGTTCCCAACCTGGGGGCGATCGCTCCCAAGTGGGCGATTTGACCTATCAGGGGGGTAAATAATTCCAATCTAGAATCGAAACGTCACTTTTGTTTGTTTTCATTAAAAAAAGATCGACCGAAAAAAGATCAATTTTTGTTATTTTCTTCATAAAAATAAAATTATTTTTATTAGATTTTTAAAAGTTTTGGGTCGAGATGAATAATTAAAAATCTTGCTTACTACTCCTAGTGTCAGGAGTATTAGGCCTATTTAAAATAAATTTTTGCCGTTAATTGTGGTTTATTGTAATTAATAATACTATTTAACTAAAAAAAAGTGTATATCCATCAAAATCTCGACATCAATTTTTTGACATGATCGCAATACTTTCTCTTTATATAATTCATATATAGGGTAAGAGAAAGTAAAAATGTCAAGTGCCCCTGTACCAAATCTTTTTCAACTCAGCTGTAATAATTAAGATCTTTGCTGGTCCTGAGATTTATTTTCAAAAAATGAAAAATAAAAAAATACGTCATGAACATAGAGATTAATAACTTTTATTTTTAAATGTAATAATTAATATTTTATAACTTAAAATGACTAAAAAAATAACATTATACAAAGATGATTTTAGGGCCGGTGTCTTCATGCATGGTCAAGTAGCTGGCTCCAGGGGCACCGGAACGAATTTGAATCAGGGGGGGGGGCAACGCAATTTTTTTAGAAAATTAAAATATTTTAATATGTTCAAATAGTATAAAATAGACATGGGTGATACTGTATCAATCTGATATTTTGTATCAGGTAGGAAAAAGTAACAGGTACACATAATGGGTACGAGCAAAAAATATCAGGTATTTAAATACCAAAGTAAAAATCAGATAACTTATTTATTAAAAAAAATATATATATTTTTTTCATTTCTGCTCTCTTTCTTAAAGTGAAGAAAAGAGAAATAATGTATAAGTAATAATTAGATTTGTATTTAATTATTATAGGGCCTAGTGAGAAAAGTAGAGTAAAAAATGTAAAAATGATTCGGAATGACGTTCGAAAAGCGCGCCAGAGCTAGTGAAATGGCCCTGTCAGGAGAGAAGAGACGGGGCGGGGCGGGGCGTCGCGAGTTGAGGGTCGCAAGAGAGAAGGAATGAGAGAGCAGGCGATACGAAAACTGTATCGGGTAAGGAACGACGCTCTAAAGTGAAAAGCAAGTATTTGATCAATGCGCATGCGCGAGATATCAGGTACGAGTGAGAAAGGAATACGCGTCCTGTTCAGGTCCAGTCGAGTATGCCCGAGTTGTTGATACTCAAATAACAGGTACAAAAAGTATATGTTATTTGCTCGGTATTCGTTTCTCACTCGAACCTGATATCTCGCTCGCGCTTGCGCATTGATCAAATACTTGCTTTTCACTTTAGAGCTTCGTTCCTTACCCGATACAGTTTTCATATTGCCTGTTCTCTCATTCCTTCTCTCTTGCAACCCTCAACTCGCGACGGCCCGCCCCGTCTCTTCTCTCCTGACAGGGCCATTTCGCTAGCTCTGGCGCGCTTTTCGAACGTCATTCCGAATCATTTTTACATTTTTTACTCTACTTTTCTCACTAGGCCCTATAATAATTAAATACAAATCTAATTATTACTTATACATTATTTAGCTTTTATTTACTTTAAGAAAGAGAGCAGAAATGAAAAAAATATATTTTTTTTTAATAAATAAGTTATCTGATTTTCACTTTGAAACTATTTTTTTTTTTTTTATATAAAAACATTAATTAAAAAAATAAAAATATATGTAACTGTGAATTGAAATACATAATGAATAGAATTAAATTAAATTTCGTTCGCCGGCACAGAAATTTGTTAATTATTTTTCTAATGCAGTATATAAATTGACATTTTAAATTTGGAAACATTAAAATGTCAGTTCACTCAGTTTGGAAAACTCTTTAGTAATGAATAATTATGAGTTTGTTCTCAACACAAGAATAAATAGGGTAGAAAACATTTGAAAAAATGTTAGACACGTTGTTATTGACTTGAATTAATGTAAAGTTAGCGTTGCTGGGTGAAATTTGTTTCGGGTACAAAAGTATCAGGTAAAAATATCGGGTCAGAACAAGTACCTGTAACAGCTGGTACCTGGTACAGCAAAATCGAGTAATGACCCATGTCTAGTATAAAACAAATCTACTATAAAGCTTTAAAAATTTTTAATAAAATCATAATTTTAATAAAATTTAAATTTTAAAAATTTATATATTTATTTATATATTTTATTTGGGCTGAAAAGACCAACCTTTTCAAATTCTATGCATTCTTATATGATTTAAAAAATTTGTTAGTGATTTTATCAAAATTTTTTTTAGGCTATATAGTAGATTTGTTTTATACTATTTGAAGGAAATAAATATTTTTAATTTTCTTCTTTTAATTCAATATAAAATATTTTTAGAAATTAGAAATACAATAGTAGACCAGGCGCTGGAGGTAGTTGAGTATGCAAAATCTGAGTACCGAATTCTGACAATGGATTTGGGCTAAGAATAGCTCCCAGAATAAGGATCCGGATCTTGCCGGGCCAATTTTTGGTCCAATTTTTTTTTTACCCCCACCCCTATTATTTCCATAGGAAATCAATGGAATGCATGCTAAGATGATGTGAATATTTGCAATTATGGTCAAATTCGAGTACTTAAAACCTCAAAGAATGAAAAAACTGTCTTGTCAGCAATTGAGGGGATCCTCTATAGTCCCCTGAGAAGTACTATCTTGCCACCAGTTGTGGTGGTCCCCTCTAACCCCTTCACCTCTTTTTTCTCTCTCTGTTATAAATTTAAATATACGGCCTAAACACCACTCCAAATTGTGGGGACCGGCAATTATGTTCATAATTCACTACCTGGTACCCCAATCAATGAAAAACACTATCTTGCCGCCAGCTGCGGTGGTCCCCTTTAACCCCTTCACCTCTTTTTACTCTCTCTATTATAAATTTAAATATACGGCCTAAACATCACGCCAAATTGTGGGGACGGGCAATTATGCTCATAATCTACTACCTGGTGTATTTATAATAAAGGGAGAGAAAAGAGGTGAAGGGGTTAGAGGGGACCACCGCAGCTGGCGGCAAGATAGTATTTTTCATTTATTGGGGTACCAGATAGTGGATTATGAACATAATTGCCGGTCCCCACAATTTGGCATGGTTTTAAGGCAGTACATTTAAATTTATAACAGAGAGAGAGAAAAGAGGTGAAGGGGTTAGAGGGGACCACCGCAGCTGGCGGCAAGATAGTACTTTTCATTGATTGGGGAACCAGGTAGTAGATTATGAGCATAATTGCCGGTCCCCACAATTTGGCGTGATGTTTAGGCCGTATATTTAAATTTATAATAGAGAGAGAAAAAAGAGGTGAAGGGGTTAGAGGGGACCACCGCAGCTGGCGGCAAGATAGTATTTTTCATTGATTGGGGTGCCAGGTAGTGGATTATGAACATAATTGTCGGTCCCACAATTTGGAATGGTGTTTAGGCCGTATATTTAAATTTATAATAGAGAGAGAAAAAAGAGGTGAAGGGGTTAAAGGGGACCACCGCAGCTGGCGGCAAGATAGTGTTTTTCATTGATTGGGGTACCAGGTAGTGAATTATGAACATAATTGCCGGTCCCCACAATTTGGAGTGGTGTTTAGGCCGTATATTTAAATTTATAACAGAGAGAGAAAAAAGAGGTGAAGGGGTTAGAGGGGACCACCACAACTGGTGGCAAGATAGTACTTCTCAGGGGACTATAGAGGATCCCCTCAATTGCTGACAAGACAGTTTTTTCATTCTTTGAGGTTTTAAGTACTCGAATTTGACCATAATTGCAAATATTCACATCATCTTAGCATGCATTCCATTGATTTCCTATGGAAATAATAGGGGTGGGGGTAAAAAAAAAATTGGACCAAAAATTGGCCCGGCAAGATCCGGATCCTTATTCTGGGAGCTATTCTTAGCCCAAATCCATTGTCAGAATTCGGTACTCAGATTTTGCATACTCAACTACCTCCAGCGCCTGGTCTATAGGGTCTTTATAAAATATTTTGGCAAAAAATGAATTTCTCTTTTAATTTTATTTAATTTAAAAGATTTTATTTTTAAAATGTAAAAATGTATCATTTTTAAAAATAAATGAAACAAAAGAAGACATATTGCCCCCTCTGCTCCCTCCTATAAGATGCCAGGGGGGCAATGTACCCTTGCCCCCCCCTCCCCAGTTCCTGCCCCTATGTCTCTTGGTTAAATTTAAGTTTTGTGATGACTAAACCCTCCTTAGTTATTCATCACAATGCTAACCAAGGGTCTGCTACTTGACCATCCATGAAGAAACTCGCTCTTAATCATCTCATTTCTAAATTAGCAAAAAAAGCAGAAAGTTTTGCAACTTGGTTTTGTATTATATAAATAAATATTTCGCCTATTCTATCTGTTTTAAATCTGCCACTGTTATTGCTAATTTTTTAAAAATATCAATAATTTTTAATGCAAATATCGCTATTTTGAAATCTTATTTTTTTCCCTTCACATTTTTCCAATTCACGGTGATTTATCTTCAAGTTGGGGACTTGGAAACCAAGATAAATAAATTCTCTCTCTCCCTCCCTCCTCTTTTACGCCCACACGTACGGACGCTTGGGTAAATATTTAGATCTAAACATTTATTCCCATGCAGGGTATTTATATCAAAAGTTGCGACAGCGACTCACCTAAAGGACGTAAAACCCCTAGGGAACATTTCTAAATAATTTTTGTAACGCTGCTCGTAAAAAATTAATCTCTTATTTATATATATTGATATGTTTTTTTCTGTTTTTTTTTTTTTTTGAGAGAGAAGTTTTACTGGCGGATCATAAACAAATGTGGGTGGTGATTATTAATTTGTAATTTCCTGCTTATTTTTTTTTTACAAATTTTACTTTCTTTTATCCTATATATGAAATATATAGAGAAAGTATTCCGATCATGTCAAAAATTCGATGTTGAGATTTTGATGGATATACATGTTTTGAGGTCCCCTGAGTCCAAAAAAGTGGGTCCCGCAAATTGGTCTGTCTGTGTGGACATTTTTTTCCATGTAGGAAATGAGCTACAAGTTTGAAATTTTATTTTTAAGTTAGGCACCTTCCGAACTCGTGTAAATAAGCTTTTAAACAAAATTGGCCAACTTTACTGATGTACTTTTTTTCAGTTTTTTTGGATTTTCTCAAAATTCGCTCCAACGATTTTTCTTTTTAAATTCATAAATCAATTATTTTTTAGAAGCTCTTTAAAATGTATATTCTCATTTTGCCGTTGAAATCTTTTGAAGACCACTTTACTCTTGTACTTCATATGGTATCATGCTAACAGAATTTAAATCTTTTTCTTTTTAGATTAAAATTCATATAAATCAATTATTATTTAGATGCCCTTTTAGAAAGTATATCAGTAATATTTTGTGAAAATTATTTGAAGTACACTTTGCTGATGTAATTCAGTTTTTTCAAATTCAATTTCCGGCTCTTCCTTCCATAGAGCCAATGTTAAATCCCTATGGGGATTCGCATGTTAATTTCTCATACCGAAGGGTAAGAGAAAGTTGTGTGCTGTGCGCCAGTCACGCCAGATTTTTTAAGTTGGAAAGTTTTAGCATCTATATTCTATTTTTTCCTTAAATTCGTCTTTTGTTTAACATTTCGATTAACATTATTATTATTTTTTAATTAAACCATTTTCAAACAATCGGAGAGATAAGCTGGAAATATCAGAGATGAACAACCAACCCTCAAGTTATACTACTAAAATTGCCAGCTAATTAGTTTGCTAATCCATACTAATATTCAAAGCACATCCATTCTGGCTACAAACGGTAAAATAAATAAACAACCAGTCCAATAGAGAGACGGGGGCTGTTTGTCTGGCAAAGGTTGCGGTTCAAATCGGCCATCTTTAAGATAATTATTGTGTATTTAGCAATGCAAACAGCCGGCAAACTAGCCGTGATTAATCCGCCATCGTTTGTTCAACACAAGAGAGCTGACTTCTGGCCGCCGTTTGTGTATTCGACCGAATCCCGAATATATATATATATATCTATATCGGCATAAGGCAGGCAGGCAGGCACCAGATTCTCGGCGCTTTACACGATTAAACAGTTCATCGTATTTGCTTTGCATGCTTGTTGCAAATCTTTATGACTTAGCGAATCGTACAGTTTCGGTTCACGCAGACAACGGGGCTCCCATCAAGCGAGAATCGCACGCAAAACGCAAAACGCAAATGCACACGCACACCAATTAGAAAACAGCCATTAGTTAGCATGCACCTCGGCTACTTTTTTTATTTTATTTCTTCCCATCCAAGTATAGAACCGGTTGGAATATTTTGACAAATAGCTAAAAACATCCAATTTACCTTAATAATCCAATCACTCTTCGATTTTAATTCTTTGGGAAATTTAATTTGATCTATGATATAATAATATTACAATTCTCAAATAATTATGGATACAAGAGACAAAAAATTAGATAAAAAATTTTTATTACTGTGAGAATATATAAATGACGTGCATAGAAAATGGAAGAGAGAAGATTATAGTGGAATTCTAAAATATGCGCGTTATCACAGGCCGAGGAGATTTTTTTTGTCTTTTTTGGCATTTAGAGATTCCATATAATTTGAATAAACTTTTCTCGGGCCTCTTAGACATGGAACAAGAAGCGAAGCCTCTACTCTCCACCCCCAATCTAAAAAAAAAAACAAACAAAACGGAAATAACAATAGCCAGGGCCATAGGCGTAGCCAGGGAGGGGGTTTGGGGGCTCAACCCCCCCCCCCCCCATGGGACCCAAGCCTGACTACATATTTAAGCTCTATAATACAAATTATATTTCATATAGGGTAAGAGAAAGTAAAATATAATAATTTACTCTAGCTAAAAAAAAAAAAAAAAATGATTTATAAATACCCTAAAATAATTAAGCTTAAATTTGAAAAATTTTCTTGAAGCCCCCTCATCAAAAATTTCTTGCTACGCCTATAGCCAGGGCCGTAGGTAGAAAATATTTTGTGGGGTGAGTTTGGATGACTCCTCCCCCATCCCTATATGAATAAATTTTAAAGACTACAAACTACAAATTATTATTTCTAGCAGTTTTTAGAATTTTAACAAAATATTTCTCTCTTTATTATATTTTTTTTTTTAATTTCTGGGAGTTTGAATTTCCGTCCGGCCTCATTTTTGCTATAGTCTCAATATTTAGAGCCGAAACCAAAAGTATATTTGGACCCTGTTATGCAATAGTGTGTCAAGCGCCAAAAAAAATTCAAAATTGAGTTAAGCACGGAATATTGTTTCATATGCTTTAATTAATAGTATTTTTTATGTAATATGTCCTAAAAAAATTTATATTTAATGTTACTTGCACAATTGACAACAAAAATTATATATATCCAATGAAAACAAAAAACTTTAATGTTAATTTTCTCAAAACTCGGTAGCTGGCGCTTGACACACTAATGCGTAACAGGGTCCAATTAAGAATAACATTATTTATATTCATATATGAGTTTTAAAGAACTATTTTTAAAGTGTACACATAAAAAAAATCCTCATCCTCGATTGAAAAGTCAAGAGAGCCGTGAGCGTAATTTATAAATTTATTTGAGCATTGAATTTTATTTATCGTTTTTTTTTTTTTTACCGTCATTAGCAGTGATATTGATTTAGCTTTGATAAAATAGAGTGAGCCAGGAGCCATCAAAGAGAAAAGAGCAGAGCTGAGCTGAGCTAACAGACGCCATTGTTCCCACTCATGTTTTGCAGTTTCCTCTCTGGAGCAGGTATTATGAAAATGATAGAGGTTAGTTAACTTGCTTTAACCTCTCTTGTTTCTGAAATAGCATATTATGTTAAAATAATAGAAAATTTCCCTCACAAGCTTGAGCTCTAAAGAACTCAGTTTTATATTCTTTAAAAATAATTTAATTTACATGATTAAATAAAGAGCAATTTCGTTTTAATTTTTATTTTATTTTCTATAAAGTTTAAAATCATATTTAGGAAGATAAATTGAGCAATCAAAATACTATTATAATATATCGAGAATATATTAAAATTTTAAAATTAATTTTAACACTGCACGAGAGAGTTTGTAAGATGCACCCGGAATTGTTTTGGTGTGAGAAAAATACACAAAATATTAAAATTAAATATACAGCTTTTGTTAATTATAAAATCATAAATAAAACCTTTGAAGCCAGTAACCTAGTGTTTAATTTGTATTTTTAATTGTAATTTACAGAATGTTCCAACGAGATCCTACAGTTTAATAAATTGGTGTAGATACTTAAATAATAACGCTTCTGGTGAAGGCCAAATTTATTTCCACTCTATAGCCGACGTTTCGGGAGTCGAAACGTCTACCTTCTTCAGGAATATTGTGGTGTTAATAAATAAACCCTCCCTTTGGTTTTGTCCTTTGAATATGAAATCAATAGTGCAAATTCGTCTGCGGATCCGTAGAAAGGCATTTATAAATGATAATCTCAAGACAATCTAGAGCAGAATCCGCAGACGAATTTGGACAAAGGGAGGGCTAACGTTGATTTATTAACACCACAATAGCCCCGATGAAGGGAGGCGTTTAGACAGTAAAATAAATTTGGCCAGAATATTCCTCCAACACAAACGCTATTATTTAAGATACGCTTTAAATTTTATTAGCATTTAAAAACGAGTAAATTTGATTTGTCAGCGGCGCATTGTGACCCATAGATTTTTTTTATAAAATATGCCCAAAGAGTACTAGCATATTAGTAAAAGTACTTTCTTCTCAAAGACATTTCGAATTTTCTCTTCAGTGTAACATCGTACAGACTTTTGTTATATTTACATTGTTGTAATACATAGGCAATTTATTGAATGTTTGCTTATGACAAAAAACACATGACAACTCTATTTTCTCATAAGACTCTTTAACAACTGAGGATGGCGCAATAAATTTGGCCGAAACGTTTTGTTGAAAGGAGTCTGTTTTATTGAATAGAGGCTACCTATCTGGCTGCTGTCCTCCATACCACATAAAAAGTAAAAGTACTTTTTTAGTTTTTGCAATTTTCTCAAATCCCCAACAACTTAGATTAAAATTCATATAAAAATTATTTTTTAGATGATACTTTATTACTCTGGGATTTTCACCTGCCCCTAAGTTTGACTTTTTGGACACGTGCATAGCAAAGGCTCGATGGTATTTACACACAGCGACACCCGCGGGCTTGGATGCAAAAGCGCGGGAACGCTCGCCACACTTGTCGACTTTATCAATCCACGATTCGGCATAATTTGGATACGCTTCAGCAATAATAATGAATATCACATTTTTCTGTTTTATAAAAATGAAAATTAATTATAAAATTTAAAAACCTAATTTTCGGGCTCCAAAAATGTTGGCCCTAGGCACGTGCCTAGGTTGCCTAGGCCTTACCGCCCCTGACCTACCGCATAAGACTTTAAAAAAAAGTTACTCCGAAAACCTCTTGTCTCATGATTTTAATTTGGTATTTTTGTTTTGTTATTCAATTATTTTTTTCCTGAAAAATATCATATATTAATAATCCGGTGGTGTTGGTAAAGGCACATGCCACTTCCCTTCTCCATGAAAGTGTGTAATTTTCTAAAACGATTGTTTTAAATAAATGTGTCTCAACGAAAGCAGACTTTTTGGAAAGCAAGCGAGGCTTGCGTTCGCTTGCAAGGGAGAAAAATTGATGAAATATTTAAAGTGGTGTGTGCGTGGGTGTATAGGGATGGGATGAGAGGCCGCCACACAGCCAGAAGCGATGCTTTGCCTTTCCATCCGAGTGATTCAATATTGTTGCAAGCAGTGGGCTTGTTAGCTTCTTTACTCTCCCCGTTAATCTCCTTTGTCACCCTAAAAAAAAAAAAAAAAAAACGAAATCGTTTCATTTGATTCGATGCAATTATATGCCCTGCTGCTATGCAAACACATCCGGGGGTTGGGTTTGGGTTTTCGGGGGAGGGGGGCAGATGACACAACCCCCCGCCCCCAGGGGGTGGTGGCCCTTTGCTAGGGAATCAATTTTAATTAAAACAAACCGAGTTCAAAGACCATTCAAGACGCACGCGCCTTGGCCAAGAAAACAAACAGTGGCCTGGGGGCAGAAGAGCCCCAGTCCAAATTAATGCCTGCGACTACTACAACAATCACAAAGCAGATGAAACACCTTAAGACATGCCGCCCTAACTTTTCAAAGAAAATTAATAAAAAAAAAAAAACATTCTAAAGAGAGCGGCAAATGGCGACGGAATTTCTAGTAAACTCAGCAAAAATGATGGCTAGCCGCAGTTATGTCTCTGCTAAAATAGCAATGCACATATTTCAATATCTGTGGCTGGCCTTTTTGGTAACGAGCACACGTATTGCATTGCTATGGCTGGCTGGTCGGCACGGGCACCTCTTGAAAGCCAGCGAGCCCCTTCCCTTTTCTCTTTTCATATGAATTTCGAATTCTGAATAGTTTACATTCAACCCATTCAAATTTATTAAGACTGCAAAAAATCCAAATGAATATGTGCGTGTGTGCGTGTGTGCGTGTGTGTGTGTGTGTGTGTGGGTGTTTCCCCGTAACAGAGAGATATACTCGTGAAGGGCTCTCCCAACTTTGTCGAGATTGTTTATTTGATCCTCGGAAATACGATGAGATGAGCAAACGAGCCTTTATTTGACTTGGATACCTAATAATCAATTCACTTATCAAACAGGCATTTAATTTGTCATAAAAAAAATATTTAAATTTAAAATAATAAAAAAAGCTGTTGATAATAGAAGTGGCTGTTCAGCAATTTGAATGATGAAGGAAGAGAGGATGTCAGCCAAAAAGGAGCCTCTATCGAATAAAAATCTCCAATCAGAAAACGTTTCGGGTTTAATTAGATAAAACCATCATCAGTTCTTTAGAGCTGAAATGAGCATAAATAATAATTGTAATACAACAACATAAAATATTTTTTAAATAATAAAAACATCAGA